>JAMYXO010004359.1:0-17635 GCA_033310375.1 Conus canariensis | reverse complement strand
TCATGCCTGCCTCGAATTGATTTATGGACAGCTTCAAATTCGTTTTTTTGAAGTGTATTGTTGTTTATAGTGTGCATCACACACACGCACGCACGCACGCAACGCACGCACGTACGCACTCACGAACGCACCACCACACACACACACACACCACACACACACAAACCACGCAACGCACACAGCACACACGCACGCACGCACTCACACACACACACACACACACACACACACACACACACACACACGCACGCGCGCGCGTCGCGCGCACACATACACACCCATCACAACACACAGCACATATATATATACTATTGATGAACAATATAAAAAAATTCCTTAAAAAATCTGAAGGTGCTCAACTCCCTTGGGGAGCACCATCTGTTAAAAAATATTATAAAAATGAAGTTTAAAATCTACAAGCTAACATACATATAAATATGACAGTCAATTACAAATACATGTGCTTTTGAGAGGATTACGATGGATCCCTCAGACAGCTAGTGAATGGGTTTCTCATATTCAAAATATATTCCCCCCATTTTCTTCATTATTTCTCTAAAAAGTTTTAAATCTTTGCCAGTCATAACAAAACTATTGAAGAATTGTTAGCCTGCACATTGTTATCCCCCACTACTTAATGTTCAGCATTATATATATATATATATATATATATATATATAAATTTATATTATATGATTATTAAATTTCTAAAAACACACCCAGATAAGACACGTACAAGTCAACACACACACACACACACACACACACACCACACACACACACCACCATACATACACACACACACGCACCTACGCTTACACACACCACAGGATTCACACACACACACTCGCACACGCACGCACGCACACTACTCACACACAACACACACACATCACACGACGCACGCACCACGGCACGCAATACACACTACACACGCCTACGCACACAAGGCATGTATGCACTCGCAAATACTTCATCACACAGACCAAAAACCCAACGACGAAAACACACATTTGCATGCCGGTGCAAGTAGTAAAAAGAACGAAGGCTGCAGTGCTTCAAATACCCCGACAATTGGAAGAAGTCACTCGCAACGAATTAACTAACAGACTCTTAACAACAATAACAGCAGCAGCACGAAACTCCGACGCACGTTGGGAACAATTCTCCATTCAATGCATCTATAAAAGCTCGTGATATGGTAATACGGACGCTATCTGAAAGTAAACAACACTCCCACGATGCTTTCCTCCATCCCCCACCTCCCATCCGCTCCCGCCACCCCCTCCCCCGACAAAAATGAGGAACAATAAAGGGAAACAAGATGCAAGCCAGATAAAAGTACTCCCATTTTATCTTGAATACGCGGGAGATATTCCATAAAGAGGGAAAAAAAACCGTTTTGGAGCGTTAATCGCCGTTAGTAACGCTATTCTGGTAAACATTCGGCCATCATAGCCGTGACCCATAATGAAATACCTATACACACATTTCAGAAGATACGCCTAGTATACATTCAGAGATATATTCTGTAAGAGAATAAAACCGTTTATGGGCCGTTATAGCCGTTAGTAACGCCATATCGGTAAAATAAAACAGTCGCCATCATATCCGTGACCCGATAATTACATACCTACAATTTATTCAGAAAGATCTGCCCATAGTTTGTCTGGAGCGAGTGGAACACATTTTACCATGGACGGACACACACACACACACATACACACACACACACACAGACACAGACACACACACACAAACACCCACACCGACACACACAGCACACACACACCTACACACACACACATACACACCCACAGACACACACAACCACACACACAATCACACACACACACTCAGCATTTCTTCGTTCCATTCAAAGTACTCCCTGTTTCTATAAGAAGTGGGAGTACAAAAATGGGCAGAGGCTGGAAGGTGGGAGAGGATTGTATCTATTTTCTATTTGGTGTGGGGAGGAGCTGGGGTTGAAATTCGTGGTACTTAATTATAATGTGAAACTGAAGCCATAAAGGGGAAAAAACGATATGAATCTATCAACAATAATTATTGTTGTTTGCTGTCGTACCCTGCTTAAAGACTCCAAGGATCATCCAAACAGAGACAATCCCCGCATAACTGTGCAGAGCATAACAATAATTTTGATGTAGCCTTGGTGATATATGCATATTTCAAATTGGCCTGACACTAACAGCTTAAGCCAAGGCATAACAATGATCACATTGTTAACGACAATATCAACTTTATTTCTGGTGTAGAAAGCCAAGATTAAAAGGTCACATTCAATCCCTTCATTTATTTTTTCCCTTTCTTATCCTTTCCTTTCTGTTTTTTTTTGTTTTGTTTTTTGTTTTTGAGCATTGCCCCCCCCCCCCCCCCGCCCCCCTCATCGAAAGGAAACGATGGGAGAGGCAATGGCATAGTTCAGTAGCCATTTTTTTCCTTGGCATGTAAGTGAAAGGACCGATGTTCTGAAAGACAAAGGGTGTACATTTGGAATGTAGGCAGTGATAAGGTAAGGAAAGAAAATGTTGTTTATTAGCCCAGCTGACCGCAAAGGGCCATAATCAAGGCTGTCACCACGTTCAATCACTCACAAATCTTTTCATTCACACAACTCTTTAAAAGACATCTTCGTAAAAACCCAGCCCGAATTTTTGGTGAAAATCTTTTTCACTGTAAAATCTCAAGACCGATTGAAAAAATGGTAATCTCTTCAGAATTCAAGATCGCATCATGCGAACATCTCTGAACAAGATTTTCATGGAATCTGTTTGTCAAATGTTTGTGTCAAGTCCAACAGTACTCTTAAGAGAATATGTTTCCATGTGAGGTGGGGCGCATGACATGGAATGCACCACGGAGCATCGTCACGTCTTTAAAAGTATGAAATTAGTAAACTTAACGAATGCAGTATTAAGAAAAGCCTCATGCTTGCAATTGTAAACCTGCAGCCCTCCTGAGTTTTTATTCTTTCTCTCACGTCTTCTCTTCTTTTACTTACTGTCTCCCAGCACCGTGGCACGAATTCCCACACCGCTCTGTCTGATCTCTATACACAGCCACATCAGGCCTATCTGCTCCAGCCCTGGACGAGCTGCTGTTCTCAAGTCCCCCACAGGCAAACCCACCCAAGTAGAAACGTCGCACGGCTTTTGAGTCGTTTCAGTGATGTTCAGAGGTGATGTTCCGATCCAAATACACAGGCAATTTCACTGCCATTGATGTAACAAGTATTCCCATGGGCTCAGAGGTTTAATCGTTTTAGCTCCCTCACCCCTCGCACCCTGAACAAACAAACAAACAAACAAAAAATAAAAAAAAAAAAAAAGAATTTCCGAACAGTCTACCCATCACGTTTAGTGCACTGACGTTCTTTAAAAAGCTCGGAGCCTTAGACCCGAGCCAGTACGTTTCATTTTGATCCTGTGACACAGCGCGAAGAGAATCCTGCCTCTCTCTCTCTCTTCTCTCTCTCTCTCCGTCTCTCTCTCTCTCTCTCTCTCTCTGCGGTCGGCCTGGTCCATAAGCAAAACAATCACTCTCTCTCTCTCTTCTACTCTCTGTCTCTCTGTCTCTGTCTCTTCTCTCTCTCTCTCTCTCATTCTCTCTCGTCTCTCTCTCTTCTCTCTCTCTCTCTCTCTCTCTGTCATGCGTCTGTTGTGCAATAAGCACATTCTCTCTCCTTCTCACTCCTCTCTCTCTCCTCTCTCTCTCTCTCTCTCTCGCTCTCATCTCTCTCTCTCTCAACGCTTTTCGTTAGATCTCAGATCTTCTCTTTGTGTAACCTGCTCCAGCAAAGCAGCTTAATCCCTCTGTCATCCTGAGACACTGAATTTCCCAGGCACTTCTGAAAATCTTCAGGCAACCGTTTCGTTTCCCTCTCGCAGCTCGCTTCAGGCTGAAACTTTGTCCATCACAACGGCCACTTCATTCCTCTAAAACCTCAGCTCAGTCCAGCTGTCCAAAACCAGTTAAGGGCGGTCAGATCATATCCTGAACAAACAGCACCACCAGCGTCCAAAACGCACCTACCTCCCCACCCCCTCCACACACATCCTCCTAAAAGCGCCCCCCCTCCCCCCCCCCCCGCCCCCCCCCCCCCCCCCCGCTACCCCCCTTCTTTTTTTGGGTGGGTTTTTTTTTTTTTTTTTGTTTTTTTACTGTGTTTGTCTCCCCCGGACCATAATCTGTTTCTGTTGTCATCTGCTGTCTGTTGACGCTTCTTCTGTCTTTTTGGAGTGTGGTGCGGTTTTTGTGTGAGTCCTTGTGGTTTTTGTTTTTGTTGTGTGGGGTGTGGTGTTTTGTGTTTTGGGCGTGTGGTTTGTTGGGGGGGTGTGCGTGGTGTGGGGTTTTTGTGTTTTGTTTTTTTGGGTGTTTTTTTTGGGTGTGTTTGTTGTTTTTTGGGTTTTTTGGGGGTTTTTGGTTGGGGGTGGAGTGGTTTGGTTGGGGGGTGGGGTGTGTGTGTTTGTTGTTGTGTTTGTGTTGTGTGTATTGGAGGGGGTGTTTTGGGTTTTTGGGTCTCGTGCGGGGGTGTGTTGTGGGTGGGTGGTGTGCGGATTTGGGGTGAGTATTGTGTCGTGCGGCGTGGTGGTTTTGTGTTGTGTTTTGGGGGTGTGTCTCCCACAAAACCAAAACAACACCCACCCACACACAACCCACCCCCCGACGCACGCACCACGCCAAAAAGAAAAATATTTTTCGCGCATGGCATGCATTTCTGCATAAGTCATGCAGAAAGGGAAAAAATTTTTTTTTACATACATCTATACTTTTCTTTTTAAACGAAGAAAGACCACATTGTTATCAGCTCTATGGCTGTGTTGGGACAAAAAAACACACAAGTCCCCCATTTTTTCCTTTCTCTGTGGCGCCCATAATAATTCCGGTCCCAAAAGAAAATCCTTAAAAAACCACCCCTGAAAAACGCCCCCAAAAGACACGGGCTTTGGGGTGTCGATGCATCCATTGGTTTCTTCCTCTTTTTTCTTCTGTTTTTCCGGAGTAAACCACTATACTTTTTGAGGGTTGGGGCGAGAGCAAGGGCCCCAAAAATAAAGGGGGGGACGGGAAAAAATTTTAAAATAAAAAAAAAAACAAAAAAATAAACAAAACTATCGCACCCCCCCCCCCCCACCCCCCCCCCCGCCTCATTTTAATCACTTTTTTTTGGGGGGATCACAAATGCACAAAGGGGCTTCATTTTGTGTTAAGGTTGACTTTTTTTCTTTTTTTTTTTGGGGGGGGGGCTGGGGGTGGGGGGGGGGGGGGGGGGGGGGGGGGGTCTTCTAACCTTTATTTTTCTTCCCCTCTCCGCTGATACATCGACCCAGTCTTCCCTCTTTCCCCCGGGAAAAATAAACGGCTGGGGAAAACAGACAGTCAACAAAAGGGGGAACAACAATGGGAAAAAATTCCCGTTTTAATGACACACGCTTTTCGTTAAATCCTCAGAGCCATCCCCAAAAAGGGTTTTTGAAAAAAAAAAAAAAAAAAAAAACACCTGTGAACACAAAATTGAAACTTGCAGAGCGCAGCGGTGATCCCAAATTGCCAGATCAGACGGGAAAAAAAAACTCTCTAATGTCTAGGCTTCATTGAAAAGAACAGAAGGCAAAAAAAAGAAAGGAAACTAAGGGTTTGAAAAGTAAAGGGGCGCTAAGGGGCGCTTCCTTTCCCCAAAGGGCCAACAACCTCTTGAGGTCATTTCAACCCAAAACCTAAATTTCCCCTTTCCCCTCCCAAACCATCCCGGGGACCCCTTACGCCTGGGTGCCCCCCAAAGTCGTCTCTCTCTCTCTTTTCTCCTCCTCTCTCTTTCCTCTCCCCACCACACCCCACAAAAAACAGACGCATCACTCGCGCGCGCCGCACACACAACAACACACACCCACACCACACACACACACACCCCAAAATCATTTAAAAACACACCACAGACCCCACACAACACCACACCACACACACACCCCACAAAAAATAATAAACACACCACCACACACACCCACCGCCGCGCGTCGCGCCCCCCCCCTCCCCCCCCTGCCCCCATGCCGGTGCGTGTACCACCCCCCAACACACCACCACACACACCACACACCCCACACACACAACCACTTTCCCCCCCCCCCTCCCCCCACACACTACACAAACCCTACACCACACACACACTCATAAACACAGAAACAACACACACACCACCTCACACCACACACACACCCCCCACACACACTCACCCACACACACCTACACTCATAAACCCAAAACACCACACACCAACACATACGCCCCGCCCCCGCGCGCCGCCCACGCACACACACACACACACACACACACACACACTTAAATCCACACACTCATAACACACACACATGCACACGCATGGGCGGCGCGCGCGCGCGCACACACACACACCCACCCACACAAACACACCAACACACACACCACACAAACAACACACTCACTCACACAGAAGCCCCCCAATTCCTACCTCCCCTCCCCTCCACCTCCCCATCTTTTTCAGCTACGACCTTTCCCCAAACCTGACGAACCTTGAGAGGCTCTTTGTGGTCAGCGGGCTGGTCAATTCAATGTCGTTTACAGTCCAGCCGACCACCGGGGGCCCATGTCCGGGACGCTAGGCTGTAATAACATATCTAGAACTATGATCACTACATACAGCCTCGTGTGTTGTACCGCTGAATGATCCGGCCAGCCCAAATTGAATATCGGCACTTAATAAAACCCTCATCATTTTTTTTAAATTTCAAGCTTTTCATTTTATCAGTGACATAATGTTTTTGGTTGACTGGTACAATAAAAATGTACAGCAGTTGACAATTTTTGTAGGTCAGTCGCGTGCAGTGCCGAGGTCAAGGTCACGGGGAAGGAGGTTCATTTCATTTCTTTCCTCTGTACAGTTACTCCCAAGGTCCAGGCAGCGCCGCCTGGCGGGTCCCAAAGTCATTGTCAAACTCAACATGGCGGCGTACACTGACCTCGCAATCATCTTACGTGTTTCTGTTACACTTTTCAATCTGGTGCTGTGCCAGTGAAGAGATGATGTTCCTTGTAGCCAGTTGACCGCGAGGGCCACTAAAGGCTGTCAGTCCGTCTGTGAGTGAGAGAGTGATGTTCTTGTTACCCCAGTTGACCGCACAGGGCCTCATAAAGGGTCAGTCCGTCTGCTGCCGTGGAGAGATGTGTTCCTTGTAGCCCAGTTGCCGAGAGGCCCATCAAGGCTGTCAGTCCGTTTTGCTGCCAGTGGCAAAACAAGGGCAACGGGAAGTTAAAAGCAATCCTTTTTTTTTTTTTTTGTTGGGGGGGGGGGGGGGGGGGGGAGCGGACCTTCAGCGACTAGATCGGATTTTCTGGGATTTTTTTTCCTCTTGTGTTTATCATCATGGGAAAGGGAGATAAGGATGACAAAGATAGTAAAATGAATTTGAAATCGTCGGTACGGTTGAAGGACATTTCATCGGAACTTTGGGAAGAGTGTTCCGATATCAGAAAGTGGCTTTGGAATTCTCTGAAAGTCCACCAGACTGGATCAGAGGAAGCCAGCGTCAAAACAAAAGCTGTGATTCCGTTGACAAAAATAAAGTAATTTCGCTGCTCCAGCACTTTTCAGCTTGTTGCAGACTGTAGACGGGCTTTATGAGACAGCATTTGGTTACTTTCACGCTGTGAAATGGGATGTCGAAGAAAAATTCATTTCCTTGGATTTAAGATAATGAATCAGTACATAAAAAATAGATAATAAACAAATGAACAAATAAATACACAATAATTGATAGATATATAAATAATATACGTAAATCAAAAACACTGTATAAAAGGAAGGGTGTTCGGAAGTAAACTGAAACCCAGAAACTGTGCCTGACAAAGACTGTTTTAGGCAGTGAATCATCAACGATCAAAAACGCCCTGTTCGATGATGAACATAGACTTGAAGACAACCACCAACCAGCAGCGTGGCAAAAGTCTTTGAAAAAATGGCGACAGGAAAGCTGGGTGTGGATGTGACCCATCAACAGTAAGTCTAAAATCATAGTGTGGGGCTGTATTTTTACACAGTTAATGTGGGTGTTTGTTTGGTGGAAGGAACAGAACTCCTCCAAACAGTACATTGAGGAGCTTTCACGACCATCACCCAAACCATCTGTTTTGGTGATTATTTTCTTCTGTCACGAAGGACAGTACCTTCTCTCACGAGCCCGTGACAAGGAATGTGAAAGCGAAACAGTTCTTTCCGCTTGCGTGGTGCCAGCATGTTATCCGGGCTGGGCCCCAAACTGATAATGATTCGGCAGTTTGCGAAACACACACACAGAGAGGAGAGAGAGAGAGAGAGAGAGGAGAGAGAAAGAGAGAGAGAGAGTAGGACAATGCATGTCACTCCAGCAGATTTGAAGAATAACTCCCAGTAGCGGCGAACAAGATCAAGGTGTCAATGTATTCTCTGCCACACACTTTGTTTTTTTTCCAGTCAGAGCAGAGTGTCCACCTGACATCGTATCAAACATCAGAACTTCAAAATAGGTCTAAAATCAGTTTAATTTTTCAACTGGCAAATTTTCAGCTACGCCTCCATTTTGACAGGTTGATAGTGACCCAGCACGAGACGGTAGAACCTTCACCACCTTCTCCCTTCCCCCTTCACTCTCCCCCACCACCATGGGCCTAGATTCCGTGCAGACCTGTGAGCGTGATTGGTTCATCATCAGGTTTTCTAGGTTCCAGGCACGCCATTTCTCTCTCCTCACGCCATTCTCTCTTTCCCCACGCCATTCTCTCTCCTCACCCCATTCTCTCCTACGCCATTTCTCCTCCTCACGCCATTCTCTCTCCTCACGAATCATCTTTCTAACAGACTTTCATTTCGCAAATCATCCCTTCCCCATCCTCCCTGTTGCTCATAGTCCCCTCCCCTCCCCCCTATTACTTGTCTCTCCGTGTTCTTTCACCGTTCCATCCGTACTTCCGTCTGTGATTGCCTGCATTCTTTCACTCTTTTTCTTTGGGGCTCCATCCCCACCGCCCACCCGGAATTTCTTCTTTCTTTTGTGTTTCTTTCTCTACCCAGTCTTTTACTTCCCCCCCCCCCCCCCCCCCCCCCCCCCCCCCTCCCCTTGATTTGTTTTTTTTTGTGTATGCTTCTTCTTCTTTCCCCGTTATAAAAATTTGTTTTTTATGGTCCCTCCTCTCCCTGTGTTTTTTTGTATTTATCTTTTTTTCCCCTTTTACCTGCTTTCTGATTTAAGGACGGGAGTTAGTTCTTTTCATTTTTTCCTTCTTTTCTTTGTCTAACAACATCCTCCCCCCCCCCTCCCCGTGTTCAATTTTTTCCCTCTTTCTTTTTTTTTTTTTCACGTTTTGTCCACCTTCTGATTCAAAGACTGAAGTTGTTTTTTTTTTTGCTTTTCTTTCGATTTTTTTTAATGTTTCCTTTCATTTTTTCTTTCTTTCTTCCTTTCTTTCTTTTCCGTTCACCTTTCTAGTAAACGTTGGTGCTTGTGCGCAATTTAACACGCGAATGCTGAAACAACACCCACGTACGTAAAACCAGGCATGATATTCCACTGCCCCATTCCTTCTCCCCTCTAATCCCCCCTCTGCCCACGCCCCCTCCCCCCTCCCTCAAAGGAAAAAAAAATCACAGTTCTTACAAAATTTCATATCAACTTTGTTCATGTCCACAACTGACGAATCATCTATGCTGACTTCAGCCAGAAAGATTTACGTGGTAGCTGAACTATTGTGGGTGGTGACTTTGTAACAAGTGTTTTGTTTTTCTTTTTTTTTCTTTTTTTTTTTTTAGTGAACATTGTGTAGAGGGTTACTTTTTCCGTTTATTTGATTTGTGAATCATCACAGTGGATTTAATTAAAAATTTTTTTTTTTTTTGCAGTTTTGCGTTCATTTACCTCTCGATAAGGGGCGTAGTTCTAAATCTGAATCCAAAGTCTGGAGTCTTTCTTAAGAGTTTGGCGCCACAAAATCCTAGGAACTAATCTACTGGACATATCCACTGATTCAAATTGATAAGTAAACACACACACTCAGCCCCCCCCCCCCCTTCCCACCCTCCCGACCCCCCTGAAGCTATTAACAAACAAAGGGGGTGTGCACTTTTATATTAACAGGGAAAGAAGATAATGAACCAAGCCGTTTACGCGGTTGCCAATCCTTTCTCTAAAAGCACGATATAAAATGAGGTTTTAACTTCGTTTAGCTTCCTGATTCTAGTCTAGTATGTACGCACTTCATTCGCACAGCATGAACTCTGTCCAGCGATTTACCCGTTCAATGGGAATCAGAACTGAGAGCAACGATCGCGGATTTCGTTTTCAAAGCCTGATGAATGTCCATTTTTATTGCCCCTTCGTTTTAGTTTGAATGTCATCAAGAAGGCGTCACTGCGAGCGAAGAGCTCCTTATGCGCTACTCCACATCTGCGTCGCCATGACACTGCGTGGGCAAGGGGTATAGCTAGATTAAGTAGTGAGGGGATAAAAAAGGGGGGTCTCACGGATGGGACTTCGCAGACGCCTGAAACACGCCGCAACCCAGCGCATTTGCTGGTCAGGCTTGGAACAACTGCAAACTAACATGTTATGGCCCGCGCCACCAGTATGGTTGTGTGTGTGTGTGTGTGTGTGTGTGTGTGTGTGTGTGTGTGTGTGTGTGTGTGTGTGTGTGTGTGTGTGTGTGCGTGCGCGCGCGCGCACGCTGTCGCATGTCAGCATACAAGCGCTAGGCGACAGGATCTTGTGTTGATTTCTTTTTGTCTGTCTGTCTGTCTGTCTGTATGTCTGTCTGTCTGCAAGAAAAGTGGGCAACAGGGGTATATAAACGTGTTCGCTCCAAAAATCCATAAGTGATGTATTAGTTGAAGACTGCAATCACGACTGTTTTCATTCCATGATAATTAGATAAACACTGTAATCACGATTCTTTTCATACGATAATAATAGATATGCGCTGATACTGAATTTTAGATGTCATTATACCATAGGTTATTTCCATGTCAAAATACACAATATATTTAACAAAGAGATGATTGTGGATACGCGGGTGGCTGATCAAGCCGATGCGTGCACGGAATGTGCAGTGACAGCATGGACAGGGAATTTATGAGACCTCCTCCTGCTTGCTGGCGCGGTCTTCCCATGCCTATGTCTCTTTTTTTTGGCGTGGCAGCTGTCTTTCTTCACATACACTGGCGCCTTTGTGGATAGAATAGTGCCATCCACCTCGATCCATAGCAGTTTGTTCCCATGTGTCAGGTTGATGTTAAACACTTTCATTCATGTTTCGAGAATGTCTTTGATGCGTTTTCTCTTACCTCCATCAGAACGCACTCCTTGTAGCTCACCGTAGAAGAGTCTCTCGGGTTGCCGGTGGTCTGGCATGCGGGCTACATGACCTGCCCATCGAAGCTGAGACAGCATCAGGATGGTGTGGATACTCGGTGGGCCTGCTTGGTCGAGCACCTCTGTGTCTGGGATTTTGTCCTGCCATTCTATTTTTACCAGTCTTCTCAGGCAGGTTGTGTGGAAGTGATTCAGCTTCTTGGCGTGCCCTTCTGACAGCGCTGAAAGACTTCTCAGAGGCAGCCAGGGTGAAAAAAGAAACAACAACCCACCAACCAAACTAACAAACGGAAAAACCCTAACAATTAAGTCTTGACACCAGGTACATAGAATCGTACACGGCTCTAAACTGACAGTTCCTGTTTTCAGTGAGATGTAGTGATTATGACTACCTTCAGCCGAACAAAACAGATATTATGAGTGATTACGTTTTCTTTTCACGTGGGTATAGTTAAAGATCACTTGAAAAGAGTCAGTTTCAAAATTATTGTTTGTCACATGAAAATAATAATTGTGACTTGATTACAGTCCTGAAAGTACCTGAAGAGGTTGGGAAAAAAATCAAAAATCAAATATTCCACCCAGCCAGTGTGTCTGCCTGGCTGTTCCGTTGCCTAAATGAAGTATATGTCAATTGGATATATATATATAATATATATATATATTATATTTATCTAAAAGAAATTATAAATAAATGTTAGCGAACCGCCCAGAGAACGTGGACAAACGAGTCACAAGACGAAACACAACTAGTTTCGACCTCTTAGGTCTTCATCAGGTGAGACATTAACGAATAAAACAATGAAAATTCACTTAGCTTTGATCGCTTCAGATCACTTGGTAGGGTTCAGCGCAAGGAAGAAGGCGTTGAATGAGAACGAGGCTGTTGGAAGGGAAATAGTGAGCGAGTCAAAGTCGTAATGAAGATAATAATATTACTGATAGGAATACTAATAATGGTCAAAATACTGAGAGAGAAAAAAAAAAAAAAAAGGGACAAGATTACTACCAATCTGTGTCAATAAGTATGGGTATGGGAGAAAGGAGAGTGGGTTAGAGGATTCTTAAACAGCAGGGTTGCCGTGGCAACAGTCCCAGAGGCGAAGGCGATGGTGATGTCAATGCCAGTGGTAGTATCAATACTAGCAATAGTATTACTGAATGATACTGCTAACAACGATAGTGAAGGGTAAGGTAATGAAAGCATGATACAGAAATATATTTAGAAAATACAATTTTTATAATAATCAAATAAATAAATAAATGAAACATTAAAAATAATAATAAATTAAAAAATCAGTAAATAATAATAATTTAAAAAAAAATAAAATAAAAAAATAATTAAAAAAAAAAATAATAATGATAATAAATGCATAAATAAGATAGCTATAAGTTGTGTGAGGTGAATAGTGGGAGATAAGGTAGTATGTGTGTGTGTGGTGGGAGGATATTATGGGCTGAGATAGAAGTGGTGGGTTGGTACATGTTACTTTAAGGTGTAGATGCTATGAGGGTGGAGGGAAGAAGGGGATGGGTTTACGTACTAACTGGGGGAGGGGGAGGGGCAACATATTCACACCTATACACAATCTCTCTCTCTCTCTCTCTCTCTCTCTCCCCCCCCCCCTTTCACGACCAACGATAAAGGAGCCAGCATTCTATTTATTATGTGTGTGTGTATGTGTGAGTGTGAGTGTGTGTGTGTGTGTGTGTGTGTGTGTGTGTGTGTGTGTGTGTGTGTGTGTGTTGTGTGTGTTCCATTTGTAATATCAGCCTTATTCATTGGTTACCCCCACCTCCACCCCCAGCAACCGCCATATCCACCAACACCCCTACACACATCATTACTAGGGCAGGGGGAGGGGGGAGTAAGTCGATTGATGTAGCAAATGGAGAGACTCAGAGAGTGTAGGAAAAGGGAAGATGATGATAGCTGCAACCTATGTCTGAGGTAAACAGAGGGAGGTAGGGTGGTATGGGTGTGTGTAGGTGGGGATATTTCAGGCTGGAGCTGCTGAGATGGAATGGTACATACTACTTTTGGACGTTGATGCCATGAGGGTGGACGGTGCCCAGTTTGGCAATGAGATGAGATTCCTGCATAAGGCGTTCCAAGCTGTCACTCTTAGATTGCCAAAGTGCCAAGACTTTGACATGGTTGATGTTGTGTTGGGCATGGTTGAAGTGTAGAGCGACTGGTTTGGGCCGATGGTGGCGGATGTCGGCCAGGTGTTCAGAGATGCGCGTCTCAAGTGTGCGAGATGTCTCACCTACATAGATCTTACCGCACAGCTGACAGTGGATGGCATACACAATGTTATGGCTCTGGCAGGAGAAAGTGCGTTTAATAGTGAAAGAGCCTGTGGGGCCATGTAGGAGGTGTCTGGTTTGGTGAGAGAGCAGATTTTGCAGTTGGGTTTTGAGCAGGGGAAAGTACCTGGTGGCTTAGGTGTTGAGATTTTGTTCAGCTTAGAGCGCACCAGTAGGTCGTTGAGGTTTTTGTCACGTTTGAAAGTGATCATTGGTGTGGTCTCAAAGGCAGGTTTATGGTTTTCTACTATGTGCCAGTTAGACTTCAGGATCCTGCAGATGGGCAGATTGTGAGGATGGAAGAGAAGGCAGGCAGTGGGTCTGTCTGTCTCTTTGGGAGGTTTAGTTTCCAGAGTAGATGTTCTGGATTTAGCTGCAGTGCGGCTGAGAGCATCACTGGTGACGGCACTAGGGTATCCACGGTTGGTGAAAAAATCAGACATTTTGGCTGCTTGTATAGTGAAATCCTCTTCGCTAGAGCACAGTCTGCGTAGGCGAAGGAATTCAGAATATGGAATGCTATTTTTAGTGGACTGGTGGTGGGAAGATGTGTAGTCCAGGTGAGACATTAACGAATAAAACAATGAAATACAAACCAGCAGACAAGGGTGGTGCAGTGGTGGTCTGGGACAAACAGTTGTACATAAAAGAAGCACACAGACAACTGTCAGACACAAATTTCTATACACCACTCACAGCATCACCCCTCCCCCAACACCAGAAACTCATCTCAACCACAGTTAAACAAGAAATCAAACACAACAACTTACCGAAGACAGCCAAACTCCTCATAATGACAGACACCAAACAACCCACCTTCTACCTGCTCCCTAAAATACACAAAACCAATACTCCCGGCAGACCCATAGTATCTGCATGCAGCTGCCCTACAGAACACATTTCACAGTACTTAGACTCTCTCCTCCAACCCATAGTACAAGGCCTCCCCACATACCTCAAAGACACTACACACCACTCAACATGATTAATTCATACAACACAGATCCCACTTTCAAACCCAGCCTCCTCTTTACCCTTGATGTCGTCTCTCTCTACACTTCCATCCCTCATGCTGATGGACTGAAGGCCCTCGCATTCTTTCTTAACAAACGGCTCCTTTATCGTTGGTCGTGAAAGGGGGGGGGGGGGGAGAGAGAGAGAGAGAGAGAGAGAGAGATTGTGTATAGGTGTGAATATGTTGCCCCTCCCCCTCCCCCAGTTAGTACGTAAACCCATCCCCTTCTTCCCTCCACCCTCATAGCCTGATTTTGTGGTTGTTGAATTCAAAGTATGAGGGTGATAATATCCTCCCACCACACACACCAATGATGAAAGATCAGTCCTAAAAGTAGTATGTACCATTCCATCTCAGCAGCTGTGTGGTGGGAGGATATTATCACCCTCAATACTTTTGAATTCAACAACCACACATTCTCACATGGTTGAAGTGTAGAGCGACTGGTTTGGGCCGATGGTGGCGGATGTCGGCCAGGTGTTCAGAGATGCGCGTCTCAAGTGTGCGAGATGTTATCGTGTCCTCACCCTCACACCGTCAAGTGCAGCCATCCATCTTAATAACTGACTGTGAAATGGTGTAGGCTGACCTACACCATTTCACAGTCAGTTAATTTCCTGGACATCACTATCTCCCTCAAAGATGGACTGCTTCAAACCTCAGTCTTCTACAAACCTACTGATGCGCACTCATACCTGGACTACACATCTTCCCACCACCAGTCCACTAAAAATAGCATTCCATATTCTGAATTCCTTCGCCTACGCAGACTGTGCTCTAGCGAAGAGGATTTCACTATACAAGCAGCCAAAATGTCTGATTTTTTCACCAACCGTGGATACCTAGTGCCGTCACCAGTGATGCTCTCAGCCGCACTGCAGCTAAATCCAGAACATCTACTCTGGAAACTAAACCTCCCAAAGAGACAGACAGACCCACTGCCTGCCTTCTCTTCCATCCTCACAATCTGCCCATCTGCAGGATCCTGAAGTCTAACTGGCACATAGTAGAAAACCATAAACCTGCCTTTGAGACCACACCAATGATCACTTTCAAACGTGACAAAAACCTCAACGACCTACTGGTGCGCTCTAAGCTGAACAAAATCTCAACACCTAAGCCACCAGGTACTTTCCCCTGCTCAAAACCCAACTGCAAAATCTGCTCTCTCACCAAACCAGACACCATCCTACATGGCCCCACAGGCTCTTTCACTATTAAACGCACTTTCTCCTGCCAGAGCCATAACATTGTGTATGCCATCCACTGTCAGCTGTGCGGTAAGATCTATGTAGGTGAGACATCTCGCACACTTGAGACGCGCATCTCTGAACACCTGGCCGACATCCGCCACCATCGGCCCAAACCAGTCGCTCTACACTTCAACCATGCCCAACACAACATCAACCATGTCAAAGTCTTGGCACTTTGGCAATCTAAGAGTGACAGCTTGGAACGCCTTATGCAGGAATCTCATCTCATTGCCAAACTGGGCACCGTCCACCCTCATGGCATCAACGTCCAAAAGTAGTATGTACCATTCCATCTCAGCAGCTCCAGCCTGAAATATCCCCCACCTACACACACCCATACCACCCTACCTCCCTCTGTTTACCTCAGACATAGGTTGCAGCTATCATCATCTTCCCTTTTCCTACACTCTCTGAGTCTCTCCATTTGCTACATCAATCGACTTACTCCCCCCTCCCCCTGCCCTAGTAATGATGTGTGTAGGGGTGTTGGTGGATATGGCGGTTGCTGGGGGTGGAGGTGGGGGGTAACCAATGAATAAGGCTGATATTACAAATGGAACACACACACACACACACACACACACACACACACACACACACACACACACACACACACACACTCACACTCACACATACACACACACATAAATAAATAGAATGCTGGCTCCTTTATCGTTGGTCGTGAAAGGGGGGGGGGGGGGGGGGGGGGGGGAGAGAGAGAGAGAGGAGAGAGAGAGGAGATTGTGTATAGGTGTGAATATGTTGCCCCTCCCCCTCCCCCAGTTAGTACGTAAACCCATCCCCTTCTTCCCTCCACCCTCATAGCATCTACACCTTAAAGTAACATGTACCAACCCACCACTTCTATCTCAGCCCATAATATCCTCCCACCACACACACACATACTACCTTATCTCCCACTATTCACCTCACACAACTTATAGCTATCTTATTTATGCATTTATTATCATTATTATTTTTTTTTTTTTATTATTTATTTTTTTTTTTAAATTATTATTATTTACTGATTTTTTAATTTATTATTATTTTTAATGTTTTCATTTATTTATTTATTTGATTATTATAAAAATTGTATTTTCTAAATATATTTCTGTATCATGCTTTCATTACCTTACCTTCACTATCGTTGTTAGCAGTATCATTCAGTAATACTATTGCTAGTATTGATACTACCACTGGCATTGACATCACCATCGCCTTCGCCTCTGGGACTGTTGCCACGGCAACCCTGCTGTTTAAGAATCCTCTAACCCACTCTCCTTTCTCCCATACCCATACTTATTGACACAGATTGGTAGTAATCTTGTCCCTTTTTTTTTTTTTTTTTTTCTTCTCTCAGTATTTTGACCATTATTAGTATTCCTATCAGTAATATTATTATCTTCATTACGACTTTGACTCGCTCACTATTTCCCTTCCAACAGCCTCGTTCTCATTCAACGCCTTCTTCCTTGCGCTGAACCCTACCAAGTGATCTGAAGCGATCAAAGCTAAGTGAATTTTCATTGTTTTATTCGTTAATGTTCACCTGATGAAGACCTAAGAGGTCGAAACTAGTTGTGTTTCGTCTTGTGACTCGTTTGTCCACGTTCTCTGGGCGGTTCGTAACATTTATTTAAGATTTGTTTAGATTTCCGCCTGCAGTC
>JAMYXO010004358.1:12500-17636 GCA_033310375.1 Conus canariensis | reverse complement strand
AGGCATTGAAGATTATGATGTTTTTGATCCTGGGACGACATGAGTGAAAGGGACTCCTTTGACACATCCATTACAATCATTGCGGCGGAATTAACAGAAAGTAAGGTCAATCATTTTATCAAAGTTTAGGCCAAGAACCTCCTGATTTTATAGACCCTAATGATTTTGAAACAAAAGATGGCCATTTGTTTGTGAGAAACGACGAAGGACAAACTTGTTCAGCTTACAACTAAACCAGACTCATCAAAGTTTTTAAAAAAAGAGTACAATTAGACAAAGGCTCAGTGTGAGCGAACAAAATCGCCTTGGCAATTACTAAACCAAAATTAGATAGGGAAGCAGTTGCTAAACTTCAAAACACACTACAAAAACTCCCAAACAGAAAACCAAATTCAAAACATACCCCTTAAAGATTTAAGCCCAACAGCAGACGAAATAATACAAGCAGAAACCAGTTTTTCAGAAGAAACAGCATTAAAAACTATGCATGATCCGCCGCTACCTATGAGAGAAATAACAGCCCTTGATCATGCTTTAAGAGCATCAGAGGCGAATTAACAAACAATTTAGCAAACTGGGTTGAACTAGATGAGCATATAAAAAGAGAAAAAGAAAAACTAGTTGAGGCTGATGACCACAACTTTAGGACCTGGTGTTAAAGAAAGAATAACACAAAGACTAAAAGATCTTGAACAAGAGAGATCAGCAAGACTAGAAGTGTTGTCTAATAACCGGAACAATTCGAACTCAAGTGAGCAGAATAAGAGAAATTTATCCAAGAATTTTATATGAAGACACAACGTTAGCAGAACGAATAAAAACACTGTTTAGAGAGCAAGGTGTCACATTAGCAAGTGTTATAACAGCCTTAGGATTTGCAATAAGTACAATGGTGTTGGCTATTACAGGCGGCGGTGGTGGGGGGTAGGCCCTCCGCCACCATCCCTCCACCTGATAAATCATGGGTAAAAAAAACAACTTGATCATCTTGCAGTTTATTAAAAAAATTAGCCAGTAAGGCAATAGATTCTTTGCCTGGTATAATAGGAGGGATCGTTAGTGGCTTTTGTCTGCCGCAAGTAAAGTAGTTGGCTTTATGGCTGAGCACTTATGGGCATTAGTTGTCTAATAGTTGGGTTACTTTATAGTAAGATAAAGACCAAGTAATCCTAGGGCAGTTAAATCCAATAACAAGTGCTGTCTTTTCATATTCATGGGGGTCGCTTTTATTCACCATGGGATTGGTTGGGGGTGGGGTTTTGAGGGAGTATTGGATGGGGTTTTGGGGCCTTGGGGATTGGTGGGGATTCTTTTTTTATTGCTATTGCTGGCTTAGAATTTATGTCGTTTTTTCCCACCTTCTCTTCTTTACCAGCCACAAGGATTTCATTATTATAGTTTATTATTGTTCCTATCTGGAGTCTGAGGTCAGAAGGCAGCATGTATAAACCAGTGCGAAGCAAAGTCTACTTTCGATCTTGCGTATTGCAAACATTTTGGTACCTTTTAATACTTGAAGGCAATCAATTGCAGAATTAATAGAATCCTCTAAATTTGCTAAATACTGTTTTTGGGCGTCAAAGCCAGTAGAAGGATCAATTATGTTTGATCTCGTTTGTGCTTGCGAACCTAGCAAACACCAAACATAAGTACGAATAGAGTCGTTTATTCGTTCTATTCCCGCTTTTGTTAGACCCTTAGAAGTATCCAAAATAAATGTTGTCCATGCTGTTTTATGCTCTTGCTCTATGGACCCGAGGTGAACAGTTGTGCCTGAAGAGAAAGATGTGTAAGGAGGATTCCAATCATAGTTATACTTTCTATGCACGCCCCAATAATAAAGAGTGCCTAAACCATGATTAAGATCCAACTTTTGTCTAAAGTCTGTCTTTGGGTCAATATCAAATTCGTTACAGATCCTTTCAAAAGCCTTGTATTCTATTCTGTTGCTGAATGGATTAAACGTTTTGTCATTTGGTAATGGTGCTTGCAGTTCAGATAAAATACGTCTGAAGGTGTAATAAAAATGAAATCTATACACTGACCTCACCAAAGGATCAGGATGATTTAAATGATCAGCATACGACACTCCACACCCAGTTGATGCACAAAACACAGCAAAGTTTATACTGGTTCTGATAAAACTGCATCGGATGACTGAACCACACTTTCGGGATGTAGTCGTTTTTGATAGGAGGGTTAAGATAACGATCCAATGGAGTACTAACCTTTACTTGAAAGGCGTCAGTCTGAGTCACAGAAATGTCGAGGGTATCAGTTGTTTATATCTTTAGGACTGTAGTGCGGTCCAACAGAATATTTTGCATTAGTATATTTGAATGCACTCATTTTTAAATTTGTTTTAAAAATGTTTGTAACAATAACAACTCAAGACAGTCCTTCGTTTTTAGAATATGCTATTGATAATAACTGCGGAACCCAAAGGGTCGCACTCCATGAAATTTTTTACAAAGTCGTATGGTTTAATATAACTGAATCCAAGGAGAATAATAAGATTAAAAATTTGATAATAGAGGAAACTTAGTTAGCCAGTTAACCATACCTGATGGTTATTACGGGTTTTGCTCGCTAAAGAAGCAATGAGTAACTTCGACATTACTCTCAAACTTAACAATGCAAATTTGAAAATAATGTTGACATTCAAACCTGAAGAAGAAGTAGACCATTACCTTTTTGATGTAGAGCTAGCTAAAATGTTAGGCTTTGAAAACTGACAATCATGGTTTTAGAGTTACATCAGACAAAACTACTTATGAGGGAGAAAACCCGCTCGATCTTGCATTACATTCATTACTCTATGTTCATTTGGACGAGCTGAGCACTGATGAAAACTTATATGATGGAAGGCCCTCAACTGTTTTAAGAGCTCTTCCATCAGGGAAAGCTGCATATTGCGATTATGAAATTATACAATTCCCTAATTTACAGTTTAAAAGATTAGCTTGTGGGAGGGTCAGATCATTTATATAAAGATCACAGATAAAACAGGGAAAGTCGTGAAATGTGATAACCTGCACATTGTTTTAGAAATAAAATAATACGTTGTTTTAAAAAATGTCACGTGGACCAGACGATTCGGGGGTCACATTAGCACCTGAGAGGTGTGTAACTTTAGAATTAAAAGACCTTGCAGACGTTGAGGACTTTGAACAAAACGGTGAGATAGGCACTTTATATGGTTTTGAGTACACTAAAGATGGTTATTATAAGCGCAAAGAGGTTGACGACAACAAAAGGTTTCCTAAACTAGAACAACTACGCAATGTAGAAGCAAATAATGCGGGTCAGTATGAATATAAAATAGTTCGAAAAACTGACAACAAATGGCACTTAGAACCATATTTAGAATGGGACATAAAATTTGAATTCTTAAGCCCATTTACATTTTTTGACCGTCAAAAAAGTTTCAGAAAAGCATTGAACTCTGGCCCTTTACATGTAAGTCTATGCCAGAGGACAACAGTCGGAAAGAGATCGAAATAAAGCCGTTTGGGGACAAACAGTACATCCTCCACAGAAGAGAATCGGTTTTAAAGAAAGCTTCTACAAAATTACAGTTCATTCCACGCACAAAATTAGGAGACACGTTCACAATGATATTTAAAATTTCTGTCTTAAAAGATGAGGCGAGAAATGGAGCTCTGGGCGTCAGTGACAATCTTATGAAAGGAATTCTTATTAGCTGGCAAAACTTAGACGTTGACAAACTTAAAGTTACTGTCGTTGTTCTTTACAATGGCGAGGATATTAAGGTCATAACAACAAGCAACAAAATTGATATTAGTTTAAATAGAAACGATCTTACAGAACTGAACTGGATTAATCTTACACATTTGGGCCTTATAGGGTTTTATTATACTGAACAAGTTTTGACAGAGAGTATGATAAAAAACAATAACTGGATTAGATTAAATTCTGTTTTAAAACTATGGAGCAGACAACTTTGGTGTCAATGCCGATGTTAAACTTTATGACAAAAAACCCCTCATTGTTCATTGATTTGTGGACAGACTGGTTGTGGAAAAACAATATTTGTCCTCGACCTATTACAAACAGTTTATAGTTATAATTTTGATCATATTGTAATTTTCTGTCCGACACTTAAATGGAACAAAGCATATCACGATAGAAGGTTTATATGGACGGATGATGAAATCTATTTAGTTGACCCTAGCAATAAACTGGGGTGAGTGTTTAGAACATTTTTTTAAACTGTTTGAGGGAACGCAGACATTATTTATTATAGATGATTGTTCGGCAGAAAAGGATATAGTCAAAAAAAGAAACACTTTATCAAAAACTGGCTTTCAGTGGAAGACATGCTAGGATAAGTGTGTGGATTTTATGTCAGAAATATAACTCAGTTTTAAAAGACTTTAGAGAACAATTAAAGACAGTGTTTTATTCCACATGAAAGATAGAGACGCATTTGATGAATGTATGAAAGAAAATGATGTTATTGAAAACGATCAAGAAAAAACGAAGGATTAAGCAAAAACTTAAGTCTCAAAAGTTTTCTAAATTAGTGTTAAAAACAGATAATCCTACACATTATGTATGTTTGTAAAGTGTTTACTATTAGAGAACTATAAAATAGGCACTCTGGGTAAGCGGCGGAGCAACAGCGAAACTGGCTTTAGCCGGTTGGAGCTGGGCGGAGCTGGGTGAGCCAGAGTGCCTATTTTATAGTTCTCTCGGATATTTAACCTTGTCATGTCCGTTCAAATCTGAAAAAAAAAAAACTGCCTCAGTGGCCTTTGAAAAGGAAACATTTCTGTGCCGATTACACGCGTGTCACTTCCTTATAAACACGATCGTATCTTTTTCAGGTCGAGCAGCCTCCTCGGCGCCTTTTGTGCAACGGGTCACAAACTATGAAAACACGTACTTAATGAAATGCTGGGAGCAACATGGCATTCACTGTGGCACTTTACGGTAGACTCCATAAAGGCTCAGAGATGTTCCACCAGATTTAATTTCGAATTTCAAAAGAGAGATAAACACACTTTGCATTTGTTAGTCTAGTGGAGAATAGACAGAGAGAGACAGACAGACAGAGACAGAAAACAGACAGAGAGAGAGAGAACAGACAGACAGACAGACAGACAGAGACAG
>JAMYXO010004358.1:0-2500 GCA_033310375.1 Conus canariensis | reverse complement strand
CAAGCTCGTCCCTTAGTCACATGCTTTATAAGCAAAATGTTGTTAAACAAACAAAAACAGAGCAAAAAAAAGAAGTCAACCCTTCTCTTTTTTTTGGGGCATTGCAATAATTTGGAACGGAATCAATACAACATCCTTCCCCTGAGAGGGAACAAAAAAGGAAAGGCTGTATAAGAAACCTTGGTTTGATGATAGCACTAAAAACATTCACATCACGACGAAGCACCAATCATGAACCCCGAACCAATTCTCAAATACCAGGGACGAAATGATATATGACAAGGATCGCCAGCCTCTATACAGAAGTCGCACCACAACTTCAAGATGAGATAGATATTTGGGACAGGGACAACACATCTCCCTTTTTACGAGCACCAAACAACATAGCAAGATCCTTCCCTCTGTACCAATAAGCAAAGGAGGGGATAGTTGCAGAAACCCAACATAAACTTTAAAAAGGTTATCTTTATCTAAAATAAAGGCATATACAAATGACAGAGAGAGAGAGAGAGGGGAGAGAGGGGAGAGAGAGAGGGGAGAGAGAGAGAGAGAGAGAGAGGAGAGAGACTACGTATTATCTAAGGACCTCGGCTATAGCGAAACCATGGATGTTCGCATTAAAAAGATTACTTTCGAATTTGTTAAATGCGGGGAGTACGTAGGCTTATAGGGTAAGTTTTTTTTTTTTCTTTTGTGACTTGATTTGCGTTTGGTTTTAAGTCTTCGTGTTTTTGATTTGTACATGGATCTGTTTTAGCTTGGCTGCAGTTTCCGGTATGGCCGTGGTAGTCGGCCGGCTAAAAGTATCATGAATGGAAAAAAAAGGATCTGTACAACACTCTTAGCGCACTCGAGTTTCACAAGAATAACACATTGAGTACAAAAAAAGTGCCACCAGCTGCAGAAAATAGTAACAATTCACAGCGGAAAGAAAACAAGTGATGTCGACGGCATATACATACAATCCAACCGTTAAAGCTGACAAAGCTACATCAGTAAGTCTAAAAGCAACAATGACAAGAAAACGATCAACCAGTACGTATTGCAGGACGTATAGTAATCCCCCCCCAAACCAACCAACCCCCACCCCCCACCCCCCACCCCCCACCCCCCAAAAAAAAAACCAAAGCAGAAACTGCTAAACAGAAAAGAAGCAATATATCAGTAAATGAACAGAAAGGTAAGAAAATAAAAATGAAAAAAATGAATGAATAATTTGTACGGTGATAAACCAATTTTCCTCCGACAGCACACAAGTAGAATGTCACTGCAGGGCAGACCAAATGACGTCGATGGTGTGTATTGCCACTGGGGGAGATGGGGGTGGGGGGGTGCTGGGGGGGTGCTGGGGGGGTGCTTGGGGGGGGATGGCAGGGATTCACAGCAGCCTGAGGTCAAGCTAGAAGGCTGGCATTGCAGCGGGCCGTGCAATTTTCCCACTGCCCGTTCGTGTTGGCAGGGGAGATCATTTCGAAAGCCGCCGTAATGAGCAGTAGATGGTCAGCTTGCTTGGAAAATAAATACCAAACAACACCTCGGGAAGCCTTTCAGGGTGAAAAAAGTTGTCCTTTCCCCTACCACCGAGGAAAAAGAAAAACACTCCAAAATACTGTAGCAGTTAGACAAGTTACTGCCTCATCCTGTTCAGCCTCTCATCCAGCCAGCTCTGCAAGCCATGGGACCGAGGGCAACCTTGCAGGACGATAACGCTCCTCCTCCTCGAGCACGAGTCGTCACTGACTTCATGCATCCGCAAGGGATCCCCAAGGACGGACTTGGCCTGCTCGTTCACCTGACTTGGCACCAACTGAACACCTGTGGGACGTTCTGGGACAGAGGGTGGCCAACAATTAATTACCCTCTCCTGCGGATTTTCAACCAGCTGGCACAACTTCTGCAACAGGAGTGGCAGAAAACCCCCCACAAACACTCTCAGAAAACTTGTGTATTCCATGCGCCGGCGCTGCCTTGAATGTCTGGGCGGGCTAACGGGGTGGGGTGGGGGTGGGGTGGGGGGTGGGGTCACACGCGATATTGACACTGTTGAAATGTGCTTACCTGATTCCTGACTTTTTAAAAGAGGGTGTGGTGATTTGAACTTGTACTGTTGCTCTGTTTTTGAATGAATTGATCGTACCCTCTATGCAATCGTTGGTTAATGAGGGGAAAATAACATTTTCATATCTTAAATTGCCTCGTCTGTGCCATTTCTGTCTTTGATGGTGTTGTTGTGAGAGGCCCTTAACTTGTTGTGACTAGTATATATATATATATATATATATATATATATATATATATATATATATGCAAACCGCCCGCGCGCGCATACATACACAGAGAAAGAAAGACAGAACGTACAGAGAGAGAGAGAGAGAGAGAGAGAGAGATAGAGAGAGAGAGAGAGCGAGAGAAAAGAGGAGAGAGAGAGAGAGAGAGAGAGTCATGAAATCACATAGGAGTTTTTGTACTGCAGAACAGATATTCTATGGATTACAATTTT
>JAMYXO010004357.1:15000-17643 GCA_033310375.1 Conus canariensis | reverse complement strand
CGAAACAAAAAAAAATAAAAAACACTGTTAAAACGTAACTAGTAATGACGTCAAAAGTTCAACGTCAAAACAAAGACAAAGAGCGGAAGTAACACAGACGTTCCCTGGTCGTGCTTCTGCCACTCAGTGTTGAAAGGAATAGAGGAGAGAGCGGGGTTTGTCTTATGGTTTTCCTGGGGTCGGCTTCTGCACGACTCATGTTGAAGGAAAAAAGATGGGAAGAGCTGGGTTTGTTTTAGGTTTTCCTGTGGTCTGTTCTGCACGATCAGGTTAAAAGGAATAGATGGAAAAGCGGGGGGTTCTTATGGTTTTCCTTGGGGGTTTCTCTTCTGCACGATCAGTGTTAAAAGGAATAGATGGAAAAGGGGCTGGGTTGTCTTAGGGTTTTTGAAACGAATCAAAGAAAACTTACAATGTCAAAGACCTGGAACCGACAATGAATGCAACTCTAACCACCCTGCAAAGTCCAGTGGATGCTACTGTTGTTCACTGTGGAATTAATGACATCAAAAATAAAGATCCAGCCGTCTGCAGTGCAGACTTTGCCACAACCGTAAAAGGTATTGCCACCCGAAATCCAGAAGCGGAAATCATCATTAGCAAATCGCCCCGGTCAGGAATTCAGAGCTGGAAATAAAACGAGACCTGTTTAACGCTCTGACGACCTCTGAGCTCTTCGGTGTTTCCAGAGTGTCTTTCATCAACCATGGCGATCTCCATCCCAACGCCAGGACGCTGAGAGACGACATCCATCCGACCCGAAGAGGAGCCAGTACGCTCGCCGGCAACCTGGGAAGACACCTCCGACGGCTGCTCCGGAAGACACCGAGGAAGACAGCAAGACGTATCGTGCTGCATCCACCCCGGGTTTTTTCATCCTACCCAAGGCATAGTGATCTACCTTTTCCGCAAGACAGAGGCACATGGTGGAACTATTACGATGTCCTTAGAAACTGGCGCTAGGTCAAGATCTGGCTGGACAGAACATTGTACAAGGACGTAGATTTGTTCTAATTTCAGCTCAGGTACAATCTTGTCTGACTGATTTCATTTTGAACTGTTGGAAATCATCGTTATCTTGAAGAGTATCTCTCTCTCTCTCTCTCTCTCTCCTCCTCCTCTCTCTCTCTCTCTCTCTCTCTCTCTCTCTCATGTTATAAGGCTTCAGGGCCTACTTTAATCAACAGACATTCAAATGTATTCATATTCCTTTCATCCTTCCCATCTTTGTGTTCAATTTGGAACATTACTTCCCTTCTTAATTTTTTATACTAAGTTGAATTGTTGATATTTCATCAGTGACATGCCTGATAAATCAATGAGAATTTTACAATGGAATGCTAGATCGGTATGTTATGTACACCACCCTCCGCTCACTCCCAGCCCCACCCCGTCCCTACACACACACACACACACACGCACGCACGCACGCACGCACACGCACGCACGCACGCACGCACGCACATGGACATGCGCGCGCACACACACGCTCATACAGACACAGACACAGGTGCACACACATGCACACACACACACACACACACACACACACACACACACACACACACACACACACATACGCACGCATGCACACACACGCGCGCGCGCGCGCGCGCACACACACACTACCTCCACCCCCACCACCAACAACGACAACAACAACAAACAGCAACAACAATAAAAGGCAAGAAAAACCAAACAAAACAAAACAAAAAAAGCAAACGAAGAAAAAAAGAAAAAAGCGAAACGGAATAATCTGTGAACAACAAGCAATTATGTGTTAAAGAAAGACACCAGTGTATGCCATTTTCACATTAGAAAGGCAAGACATAGTATTCAATGACAACAAGTACCGAAACATGGCATTCCGCTGCTAACAATCACCAGACCATTCCCTCAGTAATGCACACCACTGGACTGTATAGTATTCAATGACAACAAGTACCGAAACATGGCATTCCGCTGCTAACAATCACCAGACCATTCCCTCAGTAATGCACACCACTGGACTGTATAGTATTCAATGACAACAAGTACTGAAACATGGCATTCCGCTGCTAACAATCACCAGACCATTCCCTCAGTAATGCACACCACTGGACTGTACTCCATGACACAAATATCACAGTGTGCTATTCCATAAACACTAACATCACAGACGATAAGCCGGCATTCTCATCCCCCTTCCCTCTACTGTCTACCCCCAGTTCCCAACCCAACCAGCCCCGCTCCCCCAACTCCAAAACATCAAACAAAACCACGGCACATTGCCACAATGCATTAGCTAAACCTAAAACAAAGATCTGTGGAAACTAAAGCTGAATCCATTGAATGACTGTCAGGGTAGTGAACTGTCAACTAAAGCTGAATCCATCCATAGCTAAATGACTGTCAGGGTAGTGAACTGCCAACTAAAGCTGAATCCATAGCTGAATGACTGTCAGGGTAGTGAACTGTCAGCTAAAGCTGAATCCATAGCTGAATGACTGTCAGGGTAGTGAACTGTCAACTAAAGCTGAATCCATAGCTGAATGACTGTCAGGGTAGTGAACTGTCAGATTGTCAAACCCCTCAGTGCCAAACAAGAACACACAGACGGCAGACACAAATTCAGTTCTACACCAAGAGGCAGCACAGGCAGGT
>JAMYXO010004357.1:7500-10000 GCA_033310375.1 Conus canariensis | reverse complement strand
AGCAGTATCAAGACCCCAAAGTTCAGCCCCATATTGTAACATAGGTAAGATTTGGGCATCAAACAGTTTCAAAAACAAGGCAAGAGATTCATTGTTCAGCATCGACAACTTCTTCATAATACATAGCAGTGCATTTTTGGCTCGGCAAGCAATATCTTTACAAGCAAAAGTAAAACTTAAACGCGTAGAGAAATATATACCCAAATACTTGTATACATTAACAACAGGCATACTTACCGAATTATATGTCCATTTTTCTCTAGCAGAGAGGTAGCCGCCCTTTCTGAAAACGATTATGTTACTTTTACTCATATTTATTTTCAACTGGAGCGAATCAGCGGCCCTCTGCAAACTATTTAACTGAGTTTGGAGCCCTATTACTGTCTCTGCTATTAATGCAACGTCATCAGCAAGAAGTAGGATAAATATTTCCATAGCATCTCTTATCAAATGGGCGCCATGTCTTCCGGAGTTTATCACTTCCAAAGTCAGCTCATTAATGAATAAAGAAAACAAAACTGGGCTGCAAACATCATCCTGTTTAACACCAGATGTACAATTGATATAATCTGTTAAAGCAGCACCACATCGCACCCTTGCCTTTACACAATCATACATACTCATTATGCATTTATACATCTTTCCACGAATACCATTTTTTAATAAAATGGGCCAAAGTAAAGTTCTGTTCACAGAATCAAATGCTTTCTCAAAATCGATGAAAGCAACATACAATTTACGATTCAGACAAAACTGTTTTTGGACGAAAGCTAATAATGTAAACATATGGTCTATGGTGGAATAATGTTGTTTAAAACCAGCTTGAAATTCGCCTGTAATATTATTATCCTCAACCCAAACTTGAAGTCTTTTATTAATAATCGTGCTATATACTTTACTGCACACATTACACAGCGATATTCCTCTGTAGTTGTTTGGATTTGTAACATTGCCCTTTTTGTATAATGGCACTACAATTGATTCACACCAGCTTTCAGGGTATATGCCGCTATCAAACAGGGAGTTAAAAAATTTAACCAGAAATTCCACTACCAAGTTTGACTTGCAAGCATTTTTTATAAATTCCCCTAGAATCTTATCAGGACCAGGTGCTTTACGATTTTTCAATGTTTTTAAAGCGATCAAAATTTCTTCTACTGAGATAGGTCGATTCAAATTATTTTCGGCATCACCATTATCATTTTCACCATTATCATCGTCACAGCCATCCTCATGGTTTACAGCACTATAATGATTACCAGAAGCACTTTCGTTACTATTAGATTCTTCCTGACTCAGACCATTAACAAACCTGTCTTGTCTTTCTAACAATTCTTCAAAATGTACATACCAGTCGTCAACGCTAACATCATTCAGAGGCTGCTTTCTTGTCTTAGAGATTTTTCGCACAGATTTCCAGAATTCCTGTTGGCTATTTACAGATTGTAATAAGCCACTTAACAAAGTGTCATTGAACTGCTTCTCTTTTCTCTTTAACAAATGTTTATATTCGCGTCTTGCTATACACAAAGAAGTGCGATCAGGTGGAGACAAAGTACGCTTAAATTTTTTCAACAAATTACGCACAGTTCTTTTGGCAACGCGACATTCATTATCATACCAGTCATCATCTTTCACGCCCTTACCAATGACTACCTGTTTTTTCATAAAGTCTGCTGCATTTTTCATACAATGATTAAAAACCTCAAGTGCCTCGTTAATATTTTCATCTATCAAATCAATTGCCATTTCAAACTGGATTTGGATGTCATTTGAGCAGATATTGTCTCTGAACATACTGCTGTGAGCTTCGTCCCATATAAACTTTTCAGAAATCTGAACATAATTATTATCTTTCATACAGATCATATTGTTCTTAGGGAAATGAATATGTAATTCCAAAGGTAAATGATCAGATTCAATTCTGTCAGACACATTCATTCTGCTGCAATCAGAAATCCTTGAAAACAAGTCATATGACAGTAAAAAATAATCATCTACACTGTTACCATTATCAGATATGTACGTGTAGTGACCTTGAAGGTCACCCTGACACATACCATTCAAAATACACAGGTCTAAAACAGTGCCCATGTTCAGTAACATTTTCCCATAATTATTAAGCACACGGTCTTCAGAGTTTCTATTCAAGGTCAAAGGACCACTTAAATATTGATCTTCAGAATCACACACATTGGTTACAAGATCACAGGAAATATTTGAGGTTCTACTATTTAAGTCTCCATTAATTACTATATAGGCATCATGTGCTTCATTATACAGCAAACAATCACATAAGAAATCTTCCAATAAAGAGACACCATTTTCACAGTCAAAGTGTACATAATAGGGTGAGTTTTCAGGTGGTACATAAGCACAAACATACACAATGTCTCTCTCCATTCCGAAAAGGCATTTATCCAGAAGAAAAGCGTAGAAAAGAGGAGACTCCATACCAATAGGTCTAACGTAAGAACACAGCTCATTCCTTATCAGACAT
>JAMYXO010004356.1:0-17643 GCA_033310375.1 Conus canariensis | reverse complement strand
ATCCCCCACCAACCCCCAAAGGGCCCCCAAAACCCCCATCCAATCCCCCCTCAAAACCCCCCACCCCCAACCCCAATCCCATGGGAATAAAAGCGCCCCCAAATGAATTGAAAAGCAGCACTTGTTATTGGATTAACTGCCCTAGGATTACTTGGTCTTTATCTTACTATAAAGTAACCCAACTATTAAGACAACTAATGACCATAAGTGCTCAGCCATAAAGCCAACTACTTTACTTGCGGCAGACAAAAGCCAGCTAACGATCCCCCCTAATATGCCAGGTAAAGAGTCTATTGCTTTACTGGCTAATTTTTTTAATAAACTTGCAAGATGATCAAGTTGTTTTTTTACCCATGATTTATCAGGTGGAGGAGATGGTGGTCCTGGTGGCACTGCTCCCCCACCACCGCCGCCTGTAATAGCCAACACCAGTGTACTTATTGCAAATCCTAAGGCTGTTATAACGCTCGCTAATGTGACACCTTGCTCTCTAAACAGTGTTCTTATTCGTTCTGCTAACGTTGTGTCTTCATATATAATTCTTTGGATAGTTTCTCTTATTCTGCTCACTTGAGTTCGTAATTGTTCTCGGTTAGTAGACAACACTTCTAGTCTTGCTGATCTCTCTTGTTCAAGATCTTTTAGTCTTTGTGTTATTCTTTCTTTAACACCAGGTCCTAAGTTGTGGTCATCAGCCTCAACTAGTTTTTCTTTTTCTCTTTTTATATGCTCATCTAGTTCACCCAGTTTTGCTAAATTGTTTGTTAATTCGCCTCTGATGCTTCTCAAAGCATGATCAAGGGCCGTTATTTCTCTCATAGGTAGCGGCGGATCGTGCATAGTTTTTAATACTGTTTCTTCTGAAAAACTGGTTTCTGCTTGTATTATTTCGTCTGCTGTTGGGCTTAAATCTTTAAGTTCCATGTTTTGTATTTGGTTTTCTGTTGGGAGTTCTTGTAGTGTGTTTTGAAGTTTAGCAACTGCCTCACTGTCTAATCTTCGCGGTTTAGCAATGCCAAGGCGATTTTGATCGCTCACACTGAGCCTTTGTCTAATTGTAGTCTTTGCTAAAAACTTTGATGGGTCTGGTTTAGATGTAAGCTGAACAAGTTCACCTTTATCATTTTTAAAAAACAAGTGATCATTTTTTGTTTCAAAATCATTAGGGTCTATAAATTCGGGAGGTTCTTGGCCTAAACTTTGGTACAATGATCTGACCTTACTTTCTGTTAATTCATGTCGCAATGAGCGCGATGGTTGTGTCAAAGGAGTCATTTCACTCATGTCGTCTCCAGGATCAAAAACATCATAATCTTCTTCACCTGCCATGTTTTTAAATAATTAACTTTTTATTTTGTTTTATAAAAAAATGTCACAAGCATATGGCTCGATTCTTGACCCGCATAGAAGACTGAAAGAGCCCTTTGGCGTGAAGGGAAATAAACAGAATATTATTGTTCCAAATAATCCATCTACTATTGATTCAGATCAAATTCTTACTGTTAAATTTCCAGACCTAGGAGCAGATGAAGTGATTGTGCCGGGATCTGCACGGCTTACTTTCAAAATAGAACTAGAATCAGCAACAGACGAAAACAGGACAGTAGTCCAGAATCTGGGACGGGCAATCGTTAAGAAAATTTCTATAAAACTTGAGGGCAAGAAATATTTTCTTTACACAATGCAGACATATTTCTAATCTATTCTGATCTATGGCTAACCGATAATGAAAGGGCCGATCTTGCGTTTCAAGGAATCGAAAATAACGAAGCACTAAAACACAGAATAGACGCCGAAGACGCTAAAGCCGGCAACAAGTATGAAGCTGTAAGTTTTGCTTATGGAAATCGCTTTTCTATACCCTTAGATTTTGAGTTGTTAAAAGCGCATGCGCCATACTTTCAAGGAGCATTAAAAGACAGATTGTCATATGAACTAACTTTTAATGAATACAAACGTGTCATTAAATCTACAGACTCTAACGCAAAGTACAGCATTTTCGACATCTCGTTAGAGTTTGACATTGTTAGCAACCCTAACTTAGCAAGGCTGATTGAGCAACAATATCAGTCAAAATTAGCAATATATTACGAAAGAGTGATTCATCATACTAAATATCCTAAAAGCAGGGCAGACACAATATGGAACTTTAGTTTTAGTGCCACAGCAAGATCCCTTAAAGGTATTTTATTGCTGTGTGAAGATGAAGAACCATTCAAAAGACAAAGTAAAAAGTTTATCAATCCTAAAATAACGAAAGTACAATGTTCAATTGAGGGTAGTCCTAACCAAGTCTACGGTAGCGGGCTTAAACCTTATCATCATTTTGATGAAATAAGAAAATTGTTTGGAGGCGGGAGGTGTAGAAATCCAACAGTAGACCTTGTGTCTAAAGATCTACACCTTCACAGTGTTAGACTTGATGAATATTTAACAACGAAATACGGTTTATGGATTGACCTAAGGTCAACAGAAGATAATCAGTTGCATGGGAGTGGGAGAACAGTTAAAGACGTAATAAACATTCAAATTGATAAAGAAAAAGAGAGTGATAAACCACTTAATGTACATTTGTTTTTAATATATGATGCGCAGCTGAATATTCAAGATAACAGATTGAAAGATATCCAATACTAAATTATTTTTATTTTAAAAAAGCATGTCTGTTACGACTTATCCAAAAGTGCCCAAAGAAGAGATAGTAGGCAACTCTGTTGCTGTAGACATAAAAACTTTCAGATTAACAAACATAACACAAATGCAAACCCAACTAGAGCAGGACCTTTCAAAATACAGTAAAACCAAACGAAGGTATTCTGCTGTCTTTAATGCTGTTACATATGTTAATACTGGAGCATCGGCGGTTAGTGCTCTATCAGCAGGAACAAGTGTAGGTCTCTTAGCAACAGGCGTAGGTGCACCGGTAGCTATACCTCTAGGTGGTTTGTCTTTAACTCTTGGCCTGTGTTCATTGGCTGTAAGTGCTGTCAGCAAAAAAATAAAAGCTAAACTCCAAAAGCACACAGCTATGGTTCAACTAATAACAGCTAAACTTAGTTCCTTCAAACTGATAATTGATAAAGCACTAGTTGACTCAAACATCACGGATGAAGAATTTAGTCGCCTACAGGCTGATTTTGAGGACTACAAAAGACAAAAGTTTGATCTTCAAAGAAAGGCAAGAGCAACTTTTTCTCAACAACCAGACACCGACCAGATAAAAAAGGAATGTTTAAAAAAAGTAAACGAAACATTAAACTCTGTTCTAAACAGCTCACATTAACAACCCCAAAGGGCGTTTATACTTTAGTTTATGAGTCCAAGCACAAAAAGACCGTTGATATTGATTCTGATTAAGTATTTTTTTTTAATTTAAATAAATATTTTGAGTTAGAAAAGAAGCTCAACATGGATAAGATATATGAAGGTTCAGATGAATTGTTTGAAGCAATGCTCGAGGAAGAGCGTTTGTCAAGAGCACTAAATGAGATTGATTTAGAAGTTATTAATCCAAAAAACGTGCGGGAAAGCGTTGTACACGCTATTTCTCAAGTTCCAAGTAAACTAACAATAAACCCTCCAGTTAAAGTAAGGTTAGTTGTTTTAATCGATTATATAACAATAAATGAAGAAAATCTAGAAGTCTGGGTCTCAACTAAACAGCAGACTATTCTTTCCTCTAATGACTTAACACCTGGTTGGGCAGACCAGCTGCTTACACAGTTTGATGTGGCCGCTGAAGAAGCCAAAATGAGAGGCTCTGGCTGGTCAGAGGGTAAAGTCTTAGAGATCAGATTAAAACAGGCTAAGTATGAGCCGATTGTTGGCAAGGCTTACATTCCACTACCTCCATCATTAGTTGCAAAACGAGCAGTTCTAAACATAAAGAATTCAGACAACAAATGTTTTATGTGGTGCGTTCTTGCTAGGCTGCATGTATTCCGCAAAAACGCAGAGAGAGTGTCTAACTATGAACCTTACATCAATGATCTTAACTTTAGAGGAATATCCTTTCCTGTTAGTGTAAATCAGATTGATCAGTTTGAAGAACAAAACAAACCAATAACTGTTAATATCTACATATGGGATGAGGAAACAAATCTACAGCGGATTAAAGTGTCCAAGAACAGTCCAACGATTGGCGAACCAGACAAAAATCATGTTGACTTACTACTGATGTTTTCACCAACAGGGCTACCACATTACACATTGATACGCACAATGAGTAGATTATTGGTGCATACTACAAAACAACATAGCAAACAAGAATTCTGTAGAAAATGTTTAACAAGAATTCCATCTGTTAAAGCAGCAAGCGAACATGTAAAACATTGTATTAGCCCAGTTGACTGTGATACAGAACTAATTACGCCCGGAGAAGGCAGTAAAGTTAGTTTTAAGAACTGGAAACGGTTGCAAACTAGTCCATATGTTGTTTACGCAGACTTCGAATCACTCATTGTTCCTTATGAAGGACCAACCCCACAGAAACTTCCTAAAACAGTCTTAATGAGTAATCATCAGATTTGCTCATTTGCCTTCATCATTGTTAGGTCGGATGGCGCCCATTCAAAGCCAGAATTATACAGAGGACCAAATGCTGCAAAATACTTCTTAAAACGCATGCAGCAAGTGCGTAATGCCTGTTCTAATAATCTAAACTTATCTGAAATCATAATGACGCCTGAAGACCAACAACAGTATGACTCAGCCACTCACTGTTGGATTTGTGGGGCGGCCTTGGTTGCCACCGCAGAGAATCCAACAGTAAGAGACCATGATCACATTAGTGGAAAGTTTAGAGGAGCAGCACATAACAAATGCAATCTTCAACTAAAGTTTGAACCAAAGACATGGAAGCTGCCTATATTCTTTCACAACTTGCGAGGTTACGACTCTCACCTTATAATGCAAGCAGTAACCAGCGACTTCAGGGTGTCATGCATTGCACAGTCATCAGAAAAGTACATGTGTTTCACTTTAAATAACATGTCTTTCTACGACTCTATGCAACACATGATGGGTTCATTAGAGTCACTGGCTATGTCCTTAAAGTCCTGCCCAATAACAGAAGAATATTTTGACCCAACTCTTGTTAGAAAGGGCGTTTATCCTTATGAGTACATGAACAGCTGGGAAAGGTTTGAAGAGCCAGCCCTTCCGCCTAAAGGCGCGTTCTTTAGTAGTCTTAGAGGAAAGGACATCAGTGATTCTGATTATTCTTATGCTCAAGATGCGTGGCAGAAGTTAGAGTGTAAAACGATGGGAGACTATCATGATTCCTATTTAATGGCGGATACTTGTTTGTTGGCGGACGTCTTTGAAAATTATAGGAAGACCTGCATGAAACATTACAGCCTGGATCCTGCGCATTATATTTCTGCGCCTGGGATGAGCTGGGACGCTTTCTTAAAATTTACTGGAGTACAAATTGATTTATTGTCTAACCTGCCAATGCTTCAGATGATTGAAAACGGATTGCGTGGGGGAATCAGTATGGCGTCGCACCATTACTGTAAAGCAAACAACAAATACTTGGACGACTATGATCCAAGTAAAAGGTCTAACTATCTCGTGTATTTAGATGCAAACAATCTGTATGGATGGGCAATGGCGCAATCACTTCCATTACGCAACTTTAAAATGTACACAGATACGGATAATATTCAAAAAGCATTAAAGTGGTTGGGCAGTTTGACGCCAGATCAACAGTGTGGATACATTCTAGAAGTTGACTTAGAATATCCTCAGAAACTCCATGACCTGCATAATGACTATCCATTAGCAGCAGAAAGTCTAAAGATGGCAAAAACAGAACCACCTAAACTTGTGCCTAATCTTCGAGGCAAAAAAAATTATGTCTGCCATTACAGGCTTCTACAATTTTATTTAAGACATGGTTTAAAGTTGACAGCTGTTCATCGTATAATTGCTTTTGATCAAGAACAGTTCATGAAACCATACATAATGAAGAACACTGATCTCAGAACTAAATCCGCAGATGCTTCAGAAAAAGACTTTTTCAAGTTAATGAACAACAGCTGTTTTGGAAAGACTATGGAGAATCCGCACAAGCGTAAAGATGTTAGATTGGTCACCAGAGAGAACGATGCAATTAAGCTAACTTCTAAACCTAATTATCAGGACTTCAGAAGATTTCATGATCAGCTTTTTGGCATAATGATGAAAAAAAAGAAAGTCAAATTGGATAAGCCCGTTTTTATTGGGTTTACTGTTTTAGAGCTGTCGAAGCTTTTGATGTTAGAATTTCTTTACGACTACTTTAAACCCTTGTATCCTGAGTCCAAAGTACTTTACACAGATACAGATTCCTTTGTAATCGACATCCCTACTGAAGATATCTATAAAGACATGGAATTAGAAGTAGCTAAAGGGCATGCGGGATGGTACGACACATCTGATTACCCTAAAGATTCGCCTTTGCATTCAGATATTAACAAGAAGGTTTTAGGTAAGATGAAGGATGAATTATCTGGAGGTGTGATCAAGGAGTTTGTTGGTTTAAGGTCGAAAATGTACAGTCTTTCAAGCCAAAAAAAAGTTGTTAAAAAAGCAAAGGGAATATCTCGTAGTGTTGTGCAATCAAGCATATCCCATGACAACTATAAAAAAGCATTGTTTGACAATAAGACTTTTCATCATGACAACGTAAAACTACGATCTGATCTACATGAGATCAACACAACTGTTGTAACAAAGAAGTCATTAGATAGAACAAACACAAAACGTGTGTTTGTTAATCCAGAGTTTTCATATGCAATCGGGCATTGGAAAACAGCATAATTACATACCTTCTTCATCCGCGGGTTTATATTTTTCCTCAAATTTATCTAGAAGCTCAATCATATCAATATCCAATTCAGACAAAATTTTTCTCATGTTTGCTTGATGTGCACGAATTTTTTTTATTTTTTCAAGATATTCTTTATCCGTTATTCTGATAATCAAAATTTGGGATCGTAGGCGATCAGGATGCGTTGCCGTGTACCGATGAATCCACTTAATTGTTTCCTTAATAGCTGAACACGTATCATATGATTCTTGTATTAATTTTAAGGTCTCTTTTTTTATCATCATTTTAGTTTCATGTAAGATTTCTTCCTTTTGAGCTTCCATTTTAAACTCAAATATATTTACGTAAATTAATTAAGCGGAACTGTGTCTGGCAGGATTATTTGCAGTTCTTCTTTCACAAAAGATCTTTGAGGGGCTGGTCGTTTTGTTGTGTCAGTTTCTCGTAAATAATACACGGGCGGATTCATCTTTACAATTCTTTTTATTTCATATGAGTCAACACTCCAAACTGGATCGGTTGCCCTGATGCGGGTGTCCCCTTCTGCTTCTCCCGGTAAATAAAGGTACCTTACTTTCAAACCAAATGGTAATAGTTTGCTTGATGAACTGGCGTCTCCTTCAACAACATTTATTTTTTGTTTTTTGATTGCTTGTACTGGTTTTAGACCTTTAAATTCTTCATTATTCATTGCACGTAGAACTGAGGGCAGTCTTCTAACCCATTCTGTGTTGTGAGAATTGTCAATCAGCTCTCTGTGATACTGGTAGGAAAAAAGCCTTTCAGATAACTGTTTGTTAAAGTTTTCAACCAAACCCTGTGATCTGTGAACTCCTGGAATGCCTCTTTTAATGGTAACTCTATGTTTTAACAATAATTGATTTACTTGACCTTTAAATTCTTTTCCATCATCGACTTGAATCATGCGAGGATAAGTTAACGGGCCTCGTTGATATATCAGTTGTAAAGCGACAGCAACAGCAGAAGCACTCTTTTGTGTTGATGGTTCAGCATCTTTGTATCTTGAAGCTATGTCAATGACTGTAAGTGCGTACTTAAATCTTTTTCGTCTAATCGTATCATGGGGTAAATATAGAAGATCCATTTGATGGGTGTCGTTCGGTATTGTGTTGACAAAGTGTGGTCTTTGTATTCGTTTAGGCGCTGGTAAATAAATTTGCCAAATCGCTTGTTTAGATAACCATTCTTTTGCTGTTTGTTCACTGACTCCAGCTGCTTGGCTTAGCTTTTTAATTGCTGTTATTCCCTTCCAATATCCTTTTGGTGAATAATAGATTTTGTTCATTTTTATTCAGCCAATATTATGTGCAACAAAATACACAACGGTCATGCCAAAGACAATAAACAATATTTCTTGCATCTTTTGTTTTTCTGATGGTTGATAAAAGTCGCTAAATTTTGGTGGGGGCAATGTTTCAACTTGTTTGCCTGTTACTAGAAAATATTCTTTTATTGCCTGGTCAACATCTTTAAATGTGTAAGCTGCATGTCCCTGTTGTTTAAGTCTGTCGTTAATAAAATCTAACTGCTCCATTCTTTGCTTTTCATAGGTGTCTTGTGCAGCGGCTAGTTGCTCCATAGCTCTGTTATGTCTTTTTCTCTCATCGTTATTTTGTAGTTTACTAAACGCGTAATTACTTCCGCTGAAAGCAAGCGCGTTGACCACTGCGCCGCCTATCATCATTACGAGTGAAGCCATTTTTATAAATGTATTTTTTTAATTTTACATATTGATACTGTCTGGAATTATTCCTTGCTTAACTAGAAAATCTTTCGTAGCAAATGAAGCTGTAATAACAGCAATCAGTTTTGCTGAGTCTTCAAAGTCTAGTTTGCCAAGATCTGCTGGTTTTATATTTTAACAGGCTTTTACCAAGCATTGTGTATCCTACACTTAGGCCCCCAATAACAGCAGAATGGTATACAAGGTTAGTAATAGTTTTTTCGGTGCTCATTTTAAAAAAATAAAATAATATTTATTATTATTAATAAAACATGAACTGCGATGATTTACTTCCTGAACTTATGATTACAAATGATCAAGTTGATGACCAAGCTATTATGCGCCAAAAGGAAAGGCTGTATTCTTTAGCAGCATGTGGAAAAACAAAACAGTACCTTGGAAATGAATTCAGCATAGAACAGATTCAACAAATGTCGCCACAAGACATTGTAAAGTATCACAACAGGTATGAAGCGCAACTGGGGTCAAGAATGGTAAAAAGTGTTGGGCAAACGGTTCTTAGTTTGTACACTAAACTCGTTAGTAGATTTGCGCCCATTGATTCTGAACAAGATTTTATGTATGATTTAACACAGGATCCCGTTTTAACAAAGTCATTAGAGTCTCTAGGATGTGATCTATATTACAGATTTGGAACATTGTTATCGCCATTAATCATGGGATTAATTACTTTTAATCATATAGATTTTGTTTCCCTTCAAAATGACCGAGCCAGAAAATCAGCAGAATCAGAAAACATTGAATCAGGTGGAGAAAGTGACCAGTAAAAAGCCTCCTCATCCTGGGCGTGTTGCAGCAGGAAAAAAATTAGCAGAGTGGAACAAACAAAAAAAATTAATGTTGCAATCACAGAATATAACTCATAATGAAAAAACACCAGTTGTGCCAGAGCCACAACAAGAACAAGTTGTTTCAAGACCCGCAACATCATCATGGATTATTTGGATTAAAAGAGTTAGCATTTTTGGCGTCATTGCTGTTGGTGGGGGTGGTTATTACGTTTATAAAACATATAAAGAAAGACAGCAAAAACCAAAGCAGCCCAAAAAATCACAGCCACTAAATACAAAATCTGAACAAAAAAGAATACCAGAACCGCCAACAACAAAAGATCATTTTGATCCATTTGATATGCAGTAATATTTCAAGAACTTAATAAATAATTATAAGTGACTTGAATAAGAACTTGATAACGACTTCATGACGACTTGATGAAAACTTAAATAAGAACTTGATAAGAACTTGAGGTAACTTGATTAAAAACTTAAAGTAACTTAAGAACTAGATTAAGAATTTGGGGTAACTTGATTAAGAACTTGGGGTGACTTAATTAAGGACTTGGGGAAACTTAATTAAGGACTTGGGGTGACTTAATTAAGAACTTAATTAAGGACTTGGGGTGACTTAATTAAGGACTTGGGGTGACTTAATTAAGGACTTAGGGTGACTTAATTAAGGACTTGGGGTGAAAAGTGGAACTGGTAGGACCACTTGTCATTTGATATGTCAGCCACTTGCTTTGTGACTGAACAGGATGTGCGTGGGCGCTGTGTAGTGTCGGGCTGGCCTGCAACTACTAGTTAAGCGCGATGAAGAACAGAGAAAGAGGCAGCTCACGCTATAGCAAAGAACGTGTTAGCGCACGCCCGCTGTGCGGACAGACCGCGCCGCGAGCCCGGTGAGAGAAGAAACGCAGTAGGCGCGCAAGGCGTGTTTTATTGATTTTTAGGTCAGAACATAGGGAGACACACAGTTTGTACTGACTTACTGCGTCGTTATAATTGTGTTGTCTTGGTCTTGCAAAAAAGCTGACAGTCAACCGACTGGTAGTACAGACTGTTTGGGGGAACGCAGACACTATTTATTATAGATGACTGTTCGGCCGAAACTGGCTTTCAGTGGAAGACATGCTAGGATAAGTGTGTGGATTTTATGTCAAAAATATAACTCAGTTTTAAAAGACTTTAGAGAACAATTAAAGACAGTGGTTTTATTTCACATGAAAGACAGAGACGCATTTGATGAATGTATGCGTGAAAATGATGTTATTGAAGACGATCAAGAAAAACGAAGGATTAAGCAAAAACTAAAGTCTCAAAAGTTTTCTAAATTAGTGTTAAAAACAGATAATCCTACACATTATGTATGTTTGTAAAGTGTTTACTATTAGAGAACTATAAAATAGGCACTCTGGGTAAGCCGGCGGAGCAACAGCGAAACCGGCTTCAGCCGGTTGGAGCTGGCGGAGGTGGGTGAGCCAGAGTGCCTATTTTATAGTTCTCTGTGTGTGGTGCATTGTGGTGGTGGTGGTGGTAGAGGTATATATGTGTGTGTGTGTGTGTGTGTGTGTGTGTGTGTGTGCACGCGCGCGCGCGTGTATGTTCTCTCTCTCCCCCCCCCTCTCTGTCTCTGTCTCTGTCTGTCTCTCTCTCTCTCTCTCTCTCTCTCTCTATGTTGTTGATTTTCGTTTCAATCATTGCGCCCTTGTTTTCTTTTTTTGGATGAAATCTTGTATCTTTCTTTCTGCATCATTTACAAACCAAATCGTGATTTGGTATTGATTTAAGGCACTTTCGTTTCAAGATAATGTTGATTATCAAGATAATGTTATTGACAATTCCAATATTTAATTAACATCTCATCCCTTTGGACCCGTAATCGAATGTCGATGTAAAGAAACATTAGAAGAAAGTTGGATAGTGTTCAACACATAGAAAGTTGCAAAGTGATGTGACTACAGGCGGAAATTGAAACAAATTTAAAAGGGACTTGAACTAACTCCGCCAGATAAGGTGGGCAAACGAATTACAAGACAGCGCACGACGCGTTTCGACCTCTTAGGTCTTCTCCAGGCAAGAGAAACAACACTCAGGACAACGATAATGAAGAAAGAGCAATCGCTTATCTTGTCAACGTCGGCGCAAGATGGGCTGGTGAACCTGCCACGGCCAGCCCGACAATTCTTGTCTTCTTTGATGATCACAAACTGAGTTATTACTCATTCAATGGGCAAAATAACTTCCTCAATTACTGACTAACTCACCCACAACCACTCTTTTCTAACCTTTTCTATTTTTTTCTTCCTTTATAGTTTTCCTGCGTCTTCGTTCTGCACACACGCTCTTGTAACTTATCACATCTCTAGTTAGCCATTCAGGATCAGTTACATAAAAAGTGAACTGTGACGTGTACATGTCATACCAAAGCAGGTATTGAGACGGCAAAGTCTACTCATCAACCACCCCCTCCCCACCCCCCAACCACCCATCCAGTCCTCCAGCCACGCTCCCTCTAGCTTCGTTCCCCATTCTTCCTCCCCAAACCTTTAATGACAAAGCCGTTTAATCACACACACACACACACACACACACACACACACACACACACACACACACACACACACCACCACCACCACCACCACCACACACACACACACACACACACACACACACACTTACATACACACACTCACACACGCACACACACGCACGCGCGCGCGGGCACACACACACACACACACACACACACACACACACACACACACACACACACACACACACACGTACAGAAGAGGGTGGGTGACGGTAATCATAGACACACTGACAAGACGGCAGACGAGCCGATACGGCAGCAGCGATCTTGATGTAGTCCTATGGTATCGACAGGTATCGATTTGCTCCTGTCCTCGGTCCCTGTCTCCTCCAAGTGGTGTAATCTTTAAGACCATCAGGTGAAAAGGGAGAGGCAAAGATTTTTTTATTTTTTAAATCTTTGAAAGCGGTGGGGGGGGGGGGGGGGGGGGGCGGTTAGGCGGTGAGGCCTCTGTTTCTTATTCCAACCTATCTTCCACACACACCTCACCCCACTGCCTCCCTCCCACCGACCCCCCCTCTCTCTCTCTCTCTCCCCCCCTCTCTCTCTTTCTCTTTGCCTGTGGGTCTGTCTATCTGTCTGTCTGTCTCTCTGTCTGTCTGTCTCTCTCTGTCTGTCATTTGATGCAGCGTAGCGCTTCTGACGTAAAGCTAAGCCCTGTTATAAAACTTTCGCGTCCATTCTCTTCTTTTATGCTCTTTGACAAAATCCAGTCGACCCTCCCCTCTTCACCCTGTCTGTCTGTCTGTCTGTCTCTGTCTGTCTGTCTCTGTCTGCCTGTCTTTGTCTGTCCCTCTCTGTCCCTGACTGTCTGTATGTCTGTCTCTCTCTGTCTCTGTTTGTCTCTCTGTGGGTCAGCAAAAATTTACTTGGAAGGGAGATTGCGTGTTCAGTTTGTCTCGGAAAAAAATACAAATTGGGGTACTAAGAAGTGTTGGACTGTAATGAAAGTTTGCAAGACGGTGTATGAAGGTGTGGTGAAGACGGTGGTTCCAATGGTTTAGTTCGATTGAAAGTGGCATAGACGGTACTTCCTACTAATTAATCAATACATAAAAAGAAGAAAACAGTGATGTGACAGGAATTCAGGACTGGATCATTTTCCGTCGAGGCAGCCACGCACAACATGCGCTTTGCACGTGCACGTTTTTTTCACCTCAGTGGACAGGTAAGGTTACAGGCACATGGAATTAAACTCTCCTGGCCTTTGACTCTGCCTATGACAATACTGTTGTGTTCACTGCTGACTGTAGTTTGTTTGTCTGGAGAGAACAGGAGCACAGGCGCCTGCAATGACTTTTCTTCTTTCTTTTTCGACACACACAGCAAGGAAAAAACTGCAGCTTTGGAAGATGCTCTTTCTCGGCTGAAACGTTGTTTTGGCATGTGGGCTGCTGCCTACAGGTTTCATCAGATCACATTCCAAAGACCTGGTACTGTGAGGCTCCGGACAGTGTGCTGTATGCCAGTGAGGTGCAGCATCGAATCAACCATCATCAAGGACATGTTTGTTTTGATATTTTTCCTGTCATGGCTGCTGCTTGTTTCCGGAGACATAGAGAGTAATCCTGGTCCAACAGATGTGTACAATCGTCAGTATAGACAAGACCACACCAAGAATTTCTGTGACTACTCAAACTACAACCAGGCTTTCGACCCAGTCCAGCAACACAGTTCAAACAACTCACAAGGTTCTGACGTCTGCCCTGATTTCTCTGTAACACAGGTCCAGAAAAGAATGCTGCACCTTGCAGGTTACCCATGGACTCGCAGGGAGGCCACCTATCATCAGGGTGCTTGCCCACCCGAAGATGGGCTTGCTAGTTCAGTGGACCAACTGCATGAATGGTGTTGCTCCCTTCAAGAGCAGCATGAGAAACTAAAACAGCAAACAGAACTTATTCTGAGGAGATGCAGATTTCTTGAAGAACAGTGTGAGACCTTGCAGCAATGGAATGATTACCACTGTGACGCTAGCAAGAAAGCTGAAGAGGAGATCGACCACCTGGAATCATTCTCGAGGCGAAACAACTTAAGATTTTTCCACGTATATGAAGGCCCAAATGAGAGCCCCGAACAGTGCACCCGCAAAGTTGTTCAGCTTCTGAACAGATTTTTCCCCGACAAGAAACAATGGACAGTCGATGACATAGAACGTGCCCATCGCACGGGTCACAAGACCGAGGACTGGAACAACCCCAGACCCATCATCGCCTGCATCCACCGCAGGAACGATAAACTCAATATTCTTCAGGCAAACGAGAGCAGGAAAGAAATCGCTGTCTCCATTGGTGTCAGAGTGGCCGCCGACCTGACTCATCGACAGAGCCAAGCTCTCAAGAAAGAAAAAGCATCAGGAAGAAGCGTCTATTTCTGGAAGGGTCGTCTGCATCACAGACAGTCTCGGCAGCAAGTCAGGAACCATAGGAAATCACTTCCTAAAGACAGCCCTGTTGAGTCTGCAGTCAGAGGAAGAAGGAGCGCGGCAGAAGCTGACAGCAGGAAGACAATGGGGAAGAGACAGTCAGATCCAGAAATAACTGGTGGTATACCCCAAGGAGAGGACCTGATTCAATTCACGTCCAGTCACCTCCATGGAGAGCAGACCAGTGGTCAGACCAGCCAGGTAATCTGCAGCCTGAACAGCCATCCACCCCATCCTTATGACATGAACGCACTTCCGACACTCCAGAGTCAGAAGCCGAAGGTCAATAACAGATACCTTTCACCTGCGGAGCATGAGAGTACCACAGACAGCACAGCTGAAAAAAGACTTGATACACACCAACAAGAAGAGGTCATACTCAGCTCAACTGCAGCTGACAAAGACAATGTTCAGACAACATATGTTACTGTGGACAGTAACCAGAAGGCTCACCCATCGACCTGTCAGTCCCAGATGTCTTCCACGCCCGCAAAACCCCAGCCTCAACGTAACCCCCAACCAAGGTACCGGCGAAAAATCGACCAGTGGGGGGTGAGACTGGTAGAGGAAGGTAGAAATGACATGTCCCCCAATGACTTGTTGGCATCCCCTGTCAGTGTGTCTCCTACAGCCCCATCCCACAGTGATGATGCCCATGTAGGGAACACGCTGGTGACTGACAAAATCCCTTCACACCAGGATGTTCATCAAGCAATAGACGTTGAGCACTCCAACTCCTTGGTACTAACTGATTGTACCCCAGGAGGTCATTCTGCTCAGATCCCACCAATTGTCTCAGAACCAGTACCGACTATACCCTCACCCTTAGACACTTCAGACAGCAGTTTGACTCTTGTGAAACAGGCAGTGGCAGTGGGAATGAAGCAAGGTGACGTTGAGAGCCAATCACCTGCCTTCTTGCAAGCATGTAGCTTGCCACAGGTGAAGTCCACGGCACAAAACTGTTCTGTGGTGACTGAAACTCCCAAAACAGCAGGTCGTCTTACTCGAAGCAAAACGAGGTGCAGACAAATGCAGGTTACTGAGAGCTTTAACCGCATCAGTACAATGGGAAGGGGAAAGGAGACAGTATGATGGCGGACAGAGGAGAAGGAGGGAATGGAAGAGGTGACAGTGGTGCAGGAAGGAAAGGGGGACAGGGGAGGGAGAGGGGTGAAAGTGTTACGGGGGGAAGAGGGGCAGGGAAGAGTGAAGGGGAGGAAGGGGTGAAAGGAGGCAGAGGGGGAAGGCAAGTGGAGAGAGTGGATGGAGAGATGGGAGGCAGACAGACAGAAGGCATCATGGAGGAGACAAATGATGGTGGGGGAAGGGAAACTGGCGGGGGTGGAAGAGGGGGAGATGGAAACACTAAATGACGGGCAGGCCGAAGCCGTAACTATATCAATATATGTACGTGGAATTGCGAAGGTTTGATGCAAAAACTGGATATGCCAGACGTTGTGTCAACTCTTTTGTCTTTTGATATCTTTTCGTTGAATGAAACATTCATATACGTGGATACGATTTCATTTTTGCCTTTTATTGATTATAATGTATTTGCGTCAAAAGCTGTTAAATTGTCAAATCAAGGGCGTAGTTCAGGTGGAGTGTGTGTGTTTGTGCATAAGTGGTTGTCACAATTTGTTAAGAGCATTGATACACATTTGGACCAAGTTATTATTTTGCAACTTGATCGAAAGTTATTAGAAACAGATAAGCCAATTTTTCTTATTTGTACATACATTCATCCATATGATAGCAGATACTGGACACAGACATGGGACTGAAATCATTGAACAATGTTTGATGGACTTGTATGAACGTTACGAGGATTTCTACATTATAATATGTGGTGACCTGAATGCAAGGACAGGATGTATGAATGCATCACTACAAAATGAACCGTTTACGGACAATGTGTGGAAAACGGATAAAGAAGTTACAGATCAGATGATTACTCGGCATTCTGAGGATAAAGAAATAACAGGTTTTGGGCGAGATTTATTGAATTTATGCACAACGTTTGAATGTATAATTCTCAATGGTCTAAGTAATTATGATTTTGATGAATCACTCACTTTTGTATCGAGCAATGGGGGGAGCACAATTGATTACTTTATAACTTCTAGTGGTTTATGTTTACAGAATTATATTAGTTCTTTAAATATTCTGTCCTCCATTGATTCATCACATTTACCTGTTTGTATCAAACTGTTAACCACCCTGAATTCTCAGGCAAACATGAACAGCCAAGGTAAGAAAGCAAAAAAGTGGATGGAAAAGCAATGTTGGGATAAGTCATTAGAGCAACAGTTCATTGAAAATGTCAATACAAAGGAAATGCAAGATATGTACTTACAAGCTCTAGCACATATTGATAATGATGTAAATCAAGCTGTAACCTTGTTTTCTAGAACTTTGGTGCTAAGTAGTAACTGCATGAAAAAAATGTGTCTGTATTGATAAAGAGATTAAACCTCCACAGTGGTTTGATGCTGAATATAGACAGTTTAAGATAAAAGCAAGGAATTCGTTGATGATACTGAGGAAATCAAACAAAGCAAGGCAAGTAACATATACTGTGTCAAATACACAACAATCAGAGGAAAGGAGGCAATTTGTTCATGATAGGAAGGAGTACAAAACAATGATAAAAAGAAAAATGAGCAGCTTTAAACGTGTAAAAGCAAGAAAACTTGCAAGTTTTGGTAAAGACAGTAAATCATTTTGGAAAGAAGTTAAATTCATGTCTGGTAAGAAAAGGGCTCGCATTTGTCCTGAAATTTCTGACCAGCAATGGCTTCACTACTTTAAAAGCCTATTCAATGTTCCAGAAATAAAAACATTTGATTTTAGCTTTGAAAGTTATGAACCAGAATGCAGTGATTTAAACTCACCTATTTATGAAAGAGAAGTTTATGAGGCAGTTCATAAACTGAAAAATGGAAAAGCATGCGGTACTGATGGAATTACTCCAGAAATGCTAAAACTATGTAGTGAGCAATCAGTCAAATTCATGACAAAATTGTTTAATAATCTTTTCGAGAAAGGTCAATATCCTGAGGAATGGACAAAATCCATTATAGTACCAATTTTTAAGAAAGGTGATAAAACAGTGACAGATAATTACAGAGGTGTATCATTACTGAGTTTAATGAGTAAATGCTATACTAATATTCTCAACAAGAGATTAGTGAACTTTATTGAAACAAATAAGAAGCTAACAGAGTCCCAAGCAGGTTTCAGAAAGGGGTATTCTACATTTGA
>JAMYXO010000435.1:0-42500 GCA_033310375.1 Conus canariensis | reverse complement strand
ACACACACACACACACCACTAAAGCACGCACGCACGTACTAACGCTCGCGCACGCACACCTTGCGCACGAACTCCCAATGTGGTTTTGACAAAAAAAATTCAAGTAGCAGCATATTAAAACCTTGGACACCTATGTCTCGGCACGGCTTCCAGGATGTTGATGAAGAAGCATCAAAGAAGACTAACAAAGGTGACTCAGACACATTGGAATGCCACCGTTTCTTCACCCGAGTGTAAGGGCACACACAGAATACACGATTGGCAATATTGTCAGCCCATGAGTGAATAACCTACACAAATTTATTCACCTTTTTGTCCTTTCTGTTCCTCTTCTTTTTTCACCTTCCACAATCGGTAAATGTGTGCAATGAGAATCAGAAAGTTAAAGATTCTCCAAAAGTCTCCACAGGGGTACATACGTTAGACACAATAGAAATCTGAACGAGTCAAAGTCCCGAGATGTAATGGAAAAATTGGTGGACGGGTTCTGGGGGCTTAATCAACAGATACGTGCATTAGTGGCGAGAGAGACATAGAAGCGATTCAATCCCAGCCAAGAGAAGTCAGCTAAAGCCCAAAGCACCGGCAATCCACAGGGAGCAGTTAGTATCAAGTCGTCATGAGGCAACCCACCGGAGGAGACACTGCACAGCTGCCGAGTCACTTCGGTGGTGTTCGGGGGTGCTGGTTTTCATCCAACACACGCAGGACGCCACCTACTAAGCCCCCTACTGACGACAATAATTGCTCAGTCGCTGAGCCGGCGTGAGTTCTCCCTCCGGGCGCCACTACGTCCGACCAACGAAACTCCCCATGAATTTGCCGATACCGGTGACTGCGACGGAATCAAACCAAGGCCATAGACGTGGAGAGAACATTGTAGCGGAGATCAACATGAGAGCAAGACATGAAGGGCTACACAACTTCAGACTTTTTAAAAATGCTGATCGATGAGGATGTCGATAACGAAGATGATGCTATGGATTTCCATGCCGGTCTGAGACTGCTTGATAGGGCTGTACTCTAAACTTAATTTTATAGTATTTCCCAACGTCAACCAGGCCCGAGAGATATAGACACCTGCAGTGTTGGTCAGAAAATTTGAGTTACACTCTCTGAGACGCATCCATTTAGTGGATAAAACTCGGCTGTGTGGTCTCAGTCTTCCTAATCGAACCCATAGCAAACGCAGCTCCGGTTAGGAGCCGGCCAGGGCAGAAAAATCCCACATGGCTCTGATGGGAATTGAAGCCGGGAGCCCAAACTTATAAGCCATCTCATAAAGCTCATGTAGAATGTGCAGCAGTCTGGCCATCAGGGTGTGGGTCAGAGGGCATACGGGCAGCGTCCCCAAGACAGTACTTCCGAGCTCCTCTCCCATCATTATCAACAGCCAACACTGGATCCATTCTTTAGCTGACTTCTCTTGGCTGGGATTGAATCGCTTCTATGTCTCTCGCCACTAATGCACGTATCTGTTGATTAAGCCCCCAGAACCCGTCCACCAATTTTTCCATTACATCTCGGGACTTTGACTCGTTCAGATTTCTATTGTGTCTAACGTATGTACCCCTGTGGAGACTTTTGGAGAATCTTTAACTTTCTGATTCTCATTGCACACATTTACCGATTGTGGAAGGTGAAAAAAGAAGAGGAACAGAAAGGACAAAAAGGTGAATAAACTTTGGTAGGTTATTCACTCATGGGCTGACAATATTGCCAATCGTGTATTCTGTGTGTGCCCTTACACTCGGGTGAAGAAACGGTGGCATTCCAATGTGTCTGAGTCACCTTTGTTAGTCTTCTTTGATGCTTCTTCATCAACATCCTGGAAGCCGTGCCGAGACATAGGTGTCCAAGGTTTTAATATGCTGCTACTTGAATTTTTTTTGTCAAAACCACATTGGGAGTTCGTGCGCAAGGTGTGCGTGCGCGAGCGTTAGTACGTGCGTGCGTGCTTTAGTGTGTGTGTGTGTGTGTGTGTGTGTGTGTGTGTGTGTGTGTGTGTGTGTTGTGTGTGTGTGTGTGTGTGAGTGTGTGTGTTGCCAGTAATATTTTACTTTTTGACTACATCAACAGATCTGAACTCCCCCCCCCACCCCCCCCACCCCCCCACCCCCCAAAAAAAAGAAAAAAAAAAACGGCTGAAAAGGGTTTATAACTGGGTCTAGAGAGAAATGTAACAATTTTTTTTAAAGTAAATTAAAACTGAATCATTGCGACTGGGGAAGTACGTGGAAATTCTGGGCATTACTTTGTTGGTAATGATGTTACCGCAGCTTCTGAAACAAGAGATAAAAAAAAACATATACTGTGAGTAAAATTACGATGGCACAGCACTGGGTAATATTGGTTTCATGAGGAGGTTTAAGTGTCATATTCTTTTTGACTGAATCCATAAATAAATTGACAACAAATATCCCGTGGAGACTGACATTTTGTTTAATACATGAGAGAGAGAGAGAGAGAGAGAGAGAGAGAGAGAGAGAGAGAGAGAGAGAGAGAGAGAGAGAGAGAGAGAGAGAGAGAGAGAGAGAGAAGATGCAAGGGAGGCAATCATAGCCCCGTGTACCCACTTGATCAGTGTTGAGTTACTTCCTTTGGGCCTCACACCTTGTGTGTGTGTGTGTGTGTGTGTGTGTGTGTGTGTGTGTGTGTGTGTGTAGTGTGTGTGTGTGTGTGTGTGTGTGTGTGTGTGTGTGTGTGTGTGTGTGTGTGTGTGTGTGTAAAAGGCAAGAAAGAAAACTGCGTTACTGCGAGTCTTAACTGGAATCCCTCTAATAAATTATCGATCTAATCTTATCCATGTTGCTTTAGGGACAGTTCGTTCGGTTTAAGTTGCAGTCAAGAAGTCTTTTTTACTGCATGAAAGACAGATGCACATAAGTTAACTAGCTTTCACAGGTCACTTTCTCACAGTGAGAGTGAATCAAGATGCGACAGGGTGTGTACCTGATGAAAGCTTTCACAGGTCACTTCCTCACAGTTCGCACACTTGTCTCACTAGTGTCAGAAAACGACCTGATCGCAGCGTTTTGTGTAATTGTACGCTACTACTACTACTACTACTACTACTACTACTACTACTACTACTACTACTACACTACTATACTACTACCACTCTACTACTAGTAGTAGTAGTATAGTAGTGTGGTGGTAGTAGTAGTAGTAGTAGCAGTAGTAGTAGAAGTAGTGGTGGTGGTAGTAGTAGTAGTAGCAGTAGTAGTAGTGGTGGTGGTAGTAGTAGTAGTAGTAGTAGTAGTAGTAGGTGTAGTAGTAGTAGTAGTGAGTAGTAGTAGTAGTGTGTAGGTAGTGGTAGTAGTAGTGTAGTAGTAGTAGTAGTAGTAGCAGTAGTAGTATGGTGGTGGTGGTGTGTGCTTGAAAGAGCGTGAGAGTGGGAAACAGCTGGGAGGGCGATCTCTCTCTCTCTCTCTCTCTCTCTCTCTCTCTCTCTCTCTCTCTCTGTCTCTCTGTCTCTCTCGTCTCTCTCTCTCTCTCTCTCTCTCTCTCTCTCTCTCTCTCTCTCTCTCTCGAGCGCGCGCGCGCGCGCGCGCGCGCGCGCGCGGCCGTTTGTGTGTGCCTCTCTCTCTCGCTCTCTGTCTCTCCCCCCCCCCCCCACCCACCCACACACACACATGACACCACACTTGTTTGTCGTGTTTGATTGTCTGTCTTCTCCCTCTGTTTTAGTATGTAATACAAAAAGTCGAATAGCTTTCGACTTCTTTCACAATCTCTCAATGCACGTTACTCCATGACCCGAATGCTAAGTTTTCTTTGCATGCTTCATTTGCAAATACACTTCATTGATTCCTTTTTTTAAAAATCAGACTTGTTGCTTTTCTGGAGAAAATTAACGTATACAATGAATGGAAAGCAAATTCCCATTCTTTAACATCTTCTTTCCTGAAGAACTACCATGGAATGCCAGAGTTCCTGTCTCCGATTCTGAACCCTTCAGGTTCAGCTTGCAGATCAGTGGCATTTCCATGCAGACTGCCACGATCTAGTACTCCTTTCATGTGTATGGAGGGTTGTTTCAAACGTCTTCGTGTATATACAGTTACTGGTTAACAATAGCACATTTTATGGTGGGTTTTTTTTTTCAGAACCTGTCTCAGTATTAAGATGTTTGGTTTTTGCAGTGGAGTTTCTATGTCAAAAAGCCTTCAAGTTGAAAGACGTCCCCCCCCCCCCCCTCCCCGTCTATGACCTTAAGCCTGGCAGCCTCCCTTTACGCCGAGTGTTTTCGGGGGTCCAGAAATTGTTAAGAGTTGAAAGCCTCAGGGCAGGTGTATGTTTCTCAACCAGGCCAGTATTGTGCCGAGTCTTAGAAACTGAGTTTCATAGTGAGTTTCAACACTGTCTTATTTACGTCGTCAGTTAAGGGAGTAGAAAGCATGCGCATCTTTGAAATTGATATCTTAGCTAATGATTGAAGTCAAAGGAAATTGCAGCCAGCGGTGTTTTCTTTCCGGATTTGATTTCTTAATTATCATGAAATCAATTTCACGGCCAGAAATAATGGCTGCTTTCAAGAATTAGGACGTTTGCTTTCCGGATTTCATTTCTTAATCATCGTCAAGTCAATTTGTCGGCCAGAATTAATGACTGGTTTCAAGAATTAAGGCTTTTTGAGAGTACCATTTCTTTTTCTTCTCTCTCTGTAGGGGTGGCGGAGGAGAGGGGCTCGGAGCTGGGGGGGGGGGGGGGTAATTCTCTGTGTTTGTCATTATGTCTGTGTCTCTGTCTGTCTGTCTGTCTGTCTGTCTTTGTCTGTCTCTGTCTGTCTGTCTGTCTGTCTGTCTGTCTGTCTGTCTCTCTCTCTCTCTCTCTCTCTCTCTCTCTCTCTCTCTCTCTCATCTTCTTAACCATGTCACATAGACGGCAAGTAAACGTATTTTCAGAATCTGAAATACGAATACGTGCCGTCTGTGCAACGTGGCTTAAGAAAAGGAACCACACTTCTTGATTTGCTGCCCTGTCCTGCTTGATGTTTGAGTGAAATCAATATAACCGAAATGTTGAAATGTTCTTCCATGAAAGCTTAACTCAAATACGTTGATGTCGACAAAATATGAGTAAACCTTCTCAACATAATCTGTGAAAGAGAACTAAACCACCGCCTTGGTTCAGTCTTCAGTATCGCGGACTGCCGGCTGTGAGATTGTTTGTTCGATCCCCATCAGAGTCATATCTTTGTGGGCTTTTTTTTTTTCTCAATTGGCTCCTTCCAAGAGTTGAGTTTGCTATATATTCAGATGAGAAAACTGGAACCAAATAAATGTGTTTCTTCCACTTAAGGGATGCGTCTCTGAAAGTGTTGCTCTCGTTTCCTAACCAGCATTGCAGGTGTCTGTATTTCTTGGGCCGTAAAATGAATTCACGTCACTAGTTTAATTCACTTAATGGATGTCTTTAAACATGCAAATCGTTAGAAAAAGTCCAAACTGACACAAAATGCACCGAATCTTGTTCTTGCAGTTACTGATCAGTGTGCCTGGTCGCTATCCTGCCATGGTCTGGCATACCCCTTTGCACACGTTGTGACACTTGGCTGAAAACCTTCACATTAGCAAAAAGTAAAAGGATGACGAGCTGTCCTGTACAGATTAGGGGAGGGAGAAAGTGGTGATGTTGTTGCTGCTATTGTTGGTGATGAGTTGCCTCCCTTCTCTTTCTTACAAGGGTATTTGTCTCGTCACTGTATGAGTGTGGCTGCTTCATTTCGGTGCCTTCCTTCGCCAGTTCGTCTGTCTGTTTCCAGAGAAGGTTCTGAAGTGCACGGTTGTTCTCAGTTGCCTGTTTTGTAGAGAGAGTACAGGAAACTGTGTTCAAACAGCTGTACAGGCTTAGCTCACCGCACAAGGATTAAAAAAGGATAGTTCTGCAAATTCCTTTGTCAGAAGCCAGGTTCGTCCATTGCGTCAGTGTTGAGCATGTCACACTCATGCTCACCCAACTATGCTCAAAGCCACAGAGAAATGGAATACTCCATTTATTACTTCAATTTGTTTTCTCAGAACGTTGTTTTTCTGATGCTTTTGATTAATATATCTACTAGTTTTCCAGCCATTAAGAGATGCTCCCGTACCAAATATGACCAAGACTTTACTTCAACACATTGAACAGCAATGACTGGATACTGTAGAAAGAAACTCGTGGAGAGCGTGGCAGCAGAGAGTCCTCAGAAGAGAAGCCCCCTTCAAGCAAGTGTTTCGGCCCTTATCTCCTGACACTCTAGGGGGGTTGGGCCACACCCGGTTCATGACTCCGGATGTCCCTCTGCTGCCCCTTTTTTTCCCATCTTGGGACGAGCCATGGCTGGGATTCGAACCCATGACCCTCTGGACATGCTCATTTTCCACTTAATGACTCGCGCTTTAACCACTGAGCCACAGGGACACCTGATATTTGTAGGGAAATTAAGCCTTATGAAGTTCACTTTTGTTCCTCCTTGACCAGATCCAGCTTGAACACCTCTCTGCCGCTTCTGCCATTGCTTTCAGGGCTCTGGTTTTTTCTTTCCCTGCAACTGAGAGCTGTTTCATGAGGCTGTATGCAGACGTTCCTACAAACCCCCTAGCTCCAATTTCTGCAGTGAGGACTTTGACCTGATAGCCTTCTCTCCTCAGGCTGTTTGCCAGATCAGCATACTTTTCAGTCTTGTAGATTTGAGCTGCCTCCATTCTGTTCTCATATGGCACCGTGAGCTCGATCATGATCAGCTGCTTGGTTGACTTAGAGTGGACTACTATGTCTGGTCTCATGCCACTCTTGCTGATGATCTCTGGGTGACTCTTCCATTCTGGGAGGTCTGCAGTGCACTCCCAGTCATCTGCCCCGTCCAGCAGACTCTGCCTGCATGTTTCGAGTGGCACTGTTGTTCTTGGCCATGATTTGCTGCCTCCTGCCGTGAAGAATGTTGCGGGTGCTTTTGGAGTCCTGATTTTCCCTTTTGTGGTGTTGGTACTAGCCCAGACTACTTGTACAATTTCTTTGAGCACTTGGTTGTGCCTCCATGTGTACCTTCCTTGAGCCAGGGCTACTTTACATGAGCTTAGGACATGCTCCACTGTTTGTTTTTCATGGCAGAGGGGGCATGCAGGATCGTCTGTTTTCCCCCACTTCACCAGGTTTGCATTTGAGGGCAGAAGGTCATATGCAGATCTGAGAATGAAGCTGATCCTGAGAGGGGCCATGTGCCAAATGTCATTCCAAGTGAGACTTCTTTGGAGTGCATTCTCCCACGTTGTCCATTGCCCTTGCTGGCTCTGCTGGACTGCTTTTTGGAGTCTTTTTTGGTCTTCTTCTTTTCTCATCTCCTGAATCATCATGTCTCTTTTGGCTTTTCCTTTGGCCTTTGACCACCATTCAGTTTTGGTCACCCCCAGTCCCTGTCTGTTGGTCTGTGTGTGTCCTGTTATTTCTCTGATCTTGAGACTTTCTTTTGCAGAATCCATCGCCTCTTGAACTTTCCATTTTCTGCCTGTCTTCAGCTGGGGCTTAATTGCTTCTACCACCTTGTCTCCTGAGTCCTCCAGCATGCTTTGAAGTCTGATCTTCCCTGCTTTGTATTCCTCCAGGATGGATTTCAGGGGTAGTTTCAGCTTTGCTTGGCGACAGTACAGCGCTATGTCAGTCAGACAGGGTGGGACACCAAGCCATTTCCTTGTGAACTTGTTGATTTTGGCTTCCATTGCCTCCACTATGCTGGTGCAGATGTCGTATATCATCAGAGGCCATAGCAGCTTTGGTATCAGCATGAACTGCAGACACCAGACCTTGTATTTGCCAGGGAGCCCACACTGGTCAATGGTCTCCAAGCCTTCCTCCGCCATCTGCTTGGTTTCTTTTGCTCTTTGTGTGTCTTTCAGCGTATCATCATACCATCTTCCAAGGCTCTTGACTGGTTCTTCTGTGACTGTTGGAATGGCCTGGTTGGCAACACTGAAGACCACAGATCCGGCCACTTTTCCTTTCCTCAGTGAGAGACTCCGTGATTTCTTTGGCTTGAACTTCATTCTGGATGAGGCAACTATGTCGTCCAGCCTCTCCAGCACATGACGTGTCTCGTCTTCTCTGGATGAAATCACTGTAGTGTCATCCATGAAGGCCTTGAGAGGAGGCATCTTGTATCCATCGCCAAGGTCTGTTTGTCTCGCGTTGTTTGTTGCTGCTTTCAAGATGAGTTCCATTGCCAGCACGAACAGTATTGGGGAAATTGCACAGCCCATTGCAATACCCACTTCCAAGTTGATCCAGTCTGTTGTGTACTCCTTGGTAGAGAACCGCATTGAGAAGCCATTGAAGTACTTCTTGAGCATGTCGCGGATGTTCTTTGGCACATGGTACATCTCAAGAGCCAACTGTATCATCTCATGGGGCACAGATCCATATGCGTTTGCCAGATCAAGCCACACTACGTCCAGGTCTCTCTTTTCTGTTTTTGCTTTTTGGATTGCGTCCCAGATCATTGTGGCGTGTTCTACACAGCCCGCCACGCCTGGGATGCCACCTTTCTGGACTGACACATCCAAGTACTTGTTTTCCATCAGGTACTTGGTCAGCCTTGCTGCCATGACAGAGAAGAAGATTTTCCCTTCGACGTTCAGTAGTGATATTGGCCTGAACTGGCTAATGTCACTTGAGTTTTGCTCTTTGGGGATGTACACACCATCTGCCGTCATCCACTGGCCGCTGATCTTCTGGTTTCTCCAAGCCGATCGCAGCAGCCTGTGGAGCCACTCCAGCACCTTGGGACATTTCTTGTAAAGCTGGTAAGGTATTCCGTTTGGCCCTGGTGATGATTTGGCTCTGGCTTTGTCGACCACCTTCTTGATTTCCGCCAACGTTGGAGGCTTGCCATTGAACTGTTCCTCAGGGTTGGTTGGCCACACCAGACCTTGAATGTCGAGTGGTGCTTTGCTCTGTGGGTCAGAGTATGTTTTCCTCAGATGCTGCTCAAGAACTCCTTTGTCCACACTTAGGGTCCCAGATTTTGGCTGCTCAAACAGTGTTCTGGCAAACTGGAAGGGGTCTCTGAAGAAGCGCTCTTGTGTCTTCTTCTTTTTGCTCTTCCTCTTCCTCGCAGATTCCGCTTTGCTGAGGGCACTGTGTTTTTCTTTCAGGTCTTTCCACAGTTTTTCCAAGCCTTGTTTTTCAGCTGGCAGTGCGGTCTTCATTTGCATCTTGAGGTTTTTCTTTTGGACCCTGATCTTGTCCATCTTTTCTTGGCGTCTGGATTTCTTTGGAGGTGTTTTCTCTTTGGGTAGTTTTGCTCCATAGGCGTCTCTACATGTGGCATACACAATGTCCCCATATGTGGCTAGTTTGTGTTCCAGGGTGCTTTTCCCTATCAGTGCATCGAGTCTTTGGACGATTTTTGCATCCAGTTTCTCCCAATCTTCAGTTTCGTTTGCTCGTGGCAGGTTGAGTTTCAGGCGCCTGGCATCGAGGGCCTGTGCAAATTCCTCATCCGAACCAACAGCGTGGATGTCCTTGGCACTGTGGTTTAAATCCTGGCCTTGGTCTTCCGACGTCTTATCTGCTGATGCAGTGCGCTGCTGCTCATTCAGATGAGTCTTCACACATCCCATCTTTGTTCTGTGGATCTTCATGCCACGGGTGGTAGCGAAACGCTTTCCACAGACACATGGATATTCCATTTGGTCCATGTTCATAGTCCGTTTGGGATTTGCAGTCATGATTGGTTGAGCACCGATGGATTCATCATTCTCTCCCCCTTTCGGTGAATCCTGGGAGCATCTTTTCCTTTTATTTTTAGTAGCCACATGTTTAAGGCAAAGTGGGGAGCCAGCCCACAAAGCCCTTGGTTCTGGTCTTTCCCAGTGTCCTCCGGTCTTTCCCGGACGTCCTCCGGCCTATTCCCGGAAGTCAATGGTTTACCCATGCATCAGTAGAAAGAAACTCGTGGAGAGCGTGGCAGCAGAGAGTCCTCAGAAGAGAAGCCCCCTTCAAGCAAGTGTTTCGGCCCTTATCTCCTGACACTCTAGGGGGGTTGGGCCACACCCGGTTCATGACTCCGGATGTCCCTCTGCTGCCCCTTTTTTTCCCATCTTGGGACGAGCCATGGCTGGGATTCGAACCCATGACCCTCTGGACATGCTCATTTTCCACTTAATGACTCGCGCTTTAACCACTGAGCCACAGGGACACCTGATATTTGTAGGGAAATTAAGCCTTATGAAGTTCACTTTTGTTCCTCCTTGACCAGATCCAGCTTGAACACCTCTCTGCCGCTTCTGCCATTGCTTTCAGGGCTCTGGTTTTTTCTTTCCCTGCAACTGAGAGCTGTTTCATGAGGCTGTATGCAGACGTTCCTACAAACCCCCTAGCTCCAATTTCTGCAGTGAGGACTTTGACCTGATAGCCTTCTCTCCTCAGGCTGTTTGCCAGATCAGCATACTTTTCAGTCTTGTAGATTTGAGCTGCCTCCATTCTGTTCTCATATGGCACCGTGAGCTCGATCATGATCAGCTGCTTGGTTGACTTAGAGTGGACTACTATGTCTGGTCTCATGCCACTCTTGCTGATGATCTCTGGGTGACTCTTCCATTCTGGGAGGTCTGCAGTGCACTCCCAGTCATCTGCCCCGTCCAGCAGACTCTGCCTGCATGTTTCGAGTGGCACTGTTGTTCTTGGCCATGATTTGCTGCCTCCTGCCGTGAAGAATGTTGCGGGTGCTTTTGGAGTCCTGATTTTCCCTTTTGTGGTGTTGGTACTAGCCCAGACTACTTGTACAATTTCTTTGAGCACTTGGTTGTGCCTCCATGTGTACCTTCCTTGAGCCAGGGCTACTTTACATGAGCTTAGGACATGCTCCACTGTTTGTTTTTCATGGCAGAGGGGGCATGCAGGATCGTCTGTTTTCCCCCACTTCACCAGGTTTGCATTTGAGGGCAGAAGGTCATATGCAGATCTGAGAATGAAGCTGATCCTGAGAGGGGCCATGTGCCAAATGTCATTCCAAGTGAGACTTCTTTGGAGTGCATTCTCCCACGTTGTCCATTGCCCTTGCTGGCTCTGCTGGACTGCTTTTTGGAGTCTTTTTTGGTCTTCTTCTTTTCTCATCTCCTGAATCATCATGTCTCTTTTGGCTTTTCCTTTGGCCTTTGACCACCATTCAGTTTTGGTCACCCCCAGTCCCTGTCTGTTGGTCTGTGTGTGTCCTGTTATTTCTCTGATCTTGAGACTTTCTTTTGCAGAATCCATCGCCTCTTGAACTTTCCATTTTCTGCCTGTCTTCAGCTGGGGCTTAATTGCTTCTACCACCTTGTCTCCTTGTCTAATATCGTTTAGAGAAAAATGAACATACGCACTAAGTTATTCTTAGATGTCTTAGTACAGTCCATACACCTAAAATTCTCATCCCATCTCACCTTTAACTGATACATGATGTTACTATCAAAATATCAGTACACACACACACACACACACACACACACACACACACACACACACACACACACACACACACACACACACACCAAGATTGTGTGGTGCCATTTCTGAAACATTTGAGTGCAGAACAACCTAAACGTTACATGAAACAACATCGTAGATTCTGTCTCACTATGTCCAAGCCACTGCTTTTTTGAAGACAAGTAAGTGGGTATGTATATGTGTACTCGATTAAGCTACCTGTTTGATAGAAACCAGTGGTTTTGCATCCATTCGGTCTGCTTAACAATGTACTGATTCTCTTTCTCTGTCTGTCTGTCTGTCTGTCTGTCTGTCTGTCTCTCTCTCTCTCTCTCTCTCTCTCTCTTACACACACACACACACACACACACACACACACACACACACACACACACACACACACACACACACACGCACACACACACACACGCGCACGCGCGCGCGCGAATACACACACACATACATCAATACACACATCTTTATACAAACACACCCACACCCTCGCATACACACAAACTTACACACACACACACACACACACACACACACACACACACACACACACACACACACACACACACCACCACCACCACCACCACCACCACCACCACCACCACCACCACCACCACCACCACCCTACACACACACACACTCTCTCTCTCTCTCTGTCTCTCTCTCTCTCTCTCTCATTCTTTCTCACTCCCTCATACACTTACACAAGAAGTTTTCACTCGAAAGAAGTCTTCTTTGTATTTGCTCTTAACGTTTATTTGAGGAAATTACTGTGTTTGAATATTAACTCTATCAAGTTGGCCTTATATCTGGCGTTCCATTTCACACAAATACAACAACATTTTACAGATCAGACGAATTCTCACCCCTTGATCGAATGAGAAACGTGGTAGCTGCAAAGTGTATGTACTCAGAGTAAGCACAGAGAAATTCTGTTAAAATGGAGCCCAAAATAGCAAGAATGATAAACACTTTTTAAAAAAAATCCATTTATGGTTTCCACTTTTGGGGTGAAAAAGTACGTTAATCCACAGAATGTTGCTTCAGTTATAAACACTACGCTCTTACCATCGTATGAATTAAGTAGAGCTTGTTTGGGTAGACATTACACTGATTTTTTTCCTTTTCTTTTTAATGACGAAGATCTAAATATTTTGACCACGTCAGTCAAAACACATTTAGCACAAACATATCCCAGCTATCTTACGATTTACGAGGATGGATCTTTTTTAGATAATAGGCGCGGAGATTCCAGGTCTATTACTCATTCCCTAAAGTTAGTAAAATCCTATAAGGCTGGTGGAGATTTATCCATTTTCACGACAGAACTCGTTGCGATTGTTATGGCTTTGACATTTTTTGTTGATCTGTCACTGAATTTGCTCAGCGTTTTAGTATGTTGGGACTCTAAATCAGTTTTGCACTCTGATCAGTGTTTCATGAATTTAGTATCATTTTTGAAACAAGATATTCAACTAGTTGTATTTGAATGAAAAGAATCAAATTACTATTCTTTGAAAATACTTCAGTGGACGTAGGACGGTTATTGAGTTGAATAGCAAGAGTTGGTTCCCATTGCTCGTTGAATCAGATTCAGATAGAGACAATGTCGACTCTGGTAACAGTTTTAAATATTTACATCCAGCTGGAGAGCTCTGAATTAGTTGTGATATGACCATCACAATCATCACGAAACAGAGACATATCCTTCAACTATATCACTAGGCAAACACACCTTTCTCCCTCAAATACTCCAAACTGGAGGCTGCGAAAACACGGAGCACAGCCAATTCACAAACATAGCAGATTCTAGAAAGTTCGAACATCATGACGTGGTGGTAGTAATAATAATAATAATAATAATAATGATGATGATGATGATGATGATGGTGATGATAATGATAGTAATAATGATAATAATAATAATTGTAACAGTAATAATAATAATAATAATAATGATAATAATAAAATACTACTAATGATGATGATAATAATAATAATAATAATAATAATGATGATGACAATATATGATGAAGATGATGATGATAACAATAATAGTAAAGATTGCTGGTGACAGGGCTGTGGCGGGCTGGGCCAGGCTGTGGCTGTGGACAGGGGAGAGGGAGGAGGGAGTTTGGGTCGGAATAAGCGGCGCGGGTGCAGTGTCACTAAGGAGACACAGGAGATGGGATAGCAAACAGAAAAAAATGTAATAATAATGTTAATGGTGGTGATGATGATGATGATAGTGATAAGAATCTCTCTCGCTCTCTCTCTCTCTCTCTCTCTCTCTCTCTCTCTCTCTCTCTCTCTCTCTCTCTTTCTCCACGGACCCGTCCCCCTTCCCCTTCCACTTCCACCCGCCCCCCTCCACCCTCCACTTCCACCCGTCCCCCTTCCTCTTCCAATTCCACCCACCCCCCTCCTCCTTCCTCTCCCACCCATCCCATTACCCCTGTCTCTTCCACCCATCACCCTCCACCTTCCGCGCCCACCCGTCACCCCCACCTTCCTCTTCCACCCGTCACCTGCCTCCTTCCAGTCACACCCCTTCCTCTCTTCCACTTACCTCCACCCATTCCACTCTGCCTTCCACTTCCACCTGTTCTCCTTCATTTTCCATTTCCACCCGTTCGCCTGTTTCCTTGACTTCTACCCATCCCCCTCCACCTTCCACTACCACCTTTCCCCCTCCGCTGTCTGTTTCTACCCAAACCTGGTCGTCTTCTTCTCGTCCCCCTCCCATGTACAACATGCAAGAATTCCCCACCCTGCTCAGGACAAGTACTCCCAGGAGTGGGACTACTGTTACATGTCCTAAACAAAATCAAAACCAAAGCAACCTGCTTGAGGCGTCCCCAGGCCGCCATGGTTGCAGTCCTGATTCTTCTCAAAGTGGGGATCCGTCGATTCCTACAACAACTGAGGATTGCATGGACCCGCACCTAGCAGGAGTGACTGACCCTACATCAGAGGGTCTACCGACCTTGCCATCACATTCACCAGACGTTCTTGATGACAGCATGACTCTATTAAAACAGAGAGTGTCCTTGGTAAACCCTCCGCACGACGTGGAAAACCAGTCCAAGGGTGTGATAGGTACAGTGACAGAGGGTCTCAACACTGGCGAGAGTCACAGTACCGAGGTGGTGGAGAACCCTAGGCCCTCTCCGTGGCAGGTGTCGATGGTCAGTGAAACCGAGGGCCAGTTCTCTGGCTCCGGTCCTTGTACTCGCAGTCGAGTACGAACCAGACAGACACAGCTCACAGAAAGATTTTTAAGGGCCCATTCAAGAGGTAGTCCTGGACGTAATAATGAACAAAACTGTGCTTCCCTGCTGCCCCCGTGTCCTTCTTACAATGAAGTCACCTAGGATAACGGCCGTGCCCGTGTCAAGACTTGTCAGAAAAACAGTCTCTCCTTTCTGACTTATAATATTGAGGGTGTATCGTCAGTTTATGACCCTGATGTAAATAATTATATATCTCAGTTCGATTTTGTTGTTTTGACGGAAACGTTCTCAAGAACATTTCCTTCTTTTCTCTTTTTGGATTACGAAGTTTTTCTTTCACCTGGAATCAGATTAACCGATGCTGTTACTGCACGTTTGTCAGGAGGGATCGTGTTTCTTGTAAGAAAGACGTATGCCAAACTAGTCAAACAACTTACAGTGGAATATGACCATACTATTGTTCTCCACCTTAAAGCTCTAGATCTTGACGTTCTTTTAATTGGAATTTATTTGCCCCCTGCTAACAGTGTTTATTATGCAGATACCGAGATTGATAATGGGGTTTCCCTTCTTGAACAATGTCTGATGGATACTTTTGAACAAGCGGGTGATCTTCCAGTGATCATCCTCGGCGATTTAAATGCAAGAACTGGTCGGCTGAACGCACAAGAACTACCCGTATATTTAGGTGACTTGATAAATGAAAATACCACCGGTGATGACTGCTTTTCTCGTGTATCAAAAGATTGCTCCACTAATGAATTTGGTCTTTATTTAATTATCATCTGTCAGAATTTTGAGTTGGTTATTCTAAATGGTTTTCTGCCTGGTGATAAAAGCGGGGATTACACTTATATCGCTCACAATGGTGCAAGTGTTATTGATTATTTTATTTCCTCCCAATCCTTAGTTCCACTGTGCCGTGAATTGAAAGTAACCCCACGGGTAGAATCAAAGCACATGCCTGTTGAATTTGTACTAATACTTCCCAGTCCGAATCAGGAGACGGTTTCAAAAAGGTTAAAGGTAACCAAATTCAAAAAATATGCATGGGATCCAGCAAAAGAAGGTGATTTTATCGGTGCACTTCAGTCTGACGAGGTCAATTCAACCTTTAATGAAGCAATTGAATTGATTGATGTCAATTTTGAGAGTGCACTGAAGAAACTAAACGAAGGTCTGTTTATGGCTGGTCAAATAATGTGTAAAGAAACTGTCACAGGTAACATCAAGCACAGCCCATGGTTTGACTCTGAGTGCTATGTTAAACGCCGTCAGGTGAGACAAGCATTGAGAACGTACAGTCGGGTGAACGTTAATGACAACCCCGATGCTGTTCAACTGAGACTTAACTATTCTATAATTAGAAACGAGTATAAAGACCTACTTCGAGACAAGCAGCAGTTATACAGACAGCAAGTTTTAAATACACTTAACGAAAATGCCAAAGATTCTAAGCGGTTTTGGAGCACTGTAAGGTCTTTAAAAAGTAGTTCTCATGTACCAAACACAATATCCAATGAAGAATGGTTTCAGCATTTCAAACAAGTCTTTAATGATGAGCTTATTCCTTCTGGTCCTAATTCTCAGGAACTTCAAACTGAGTATTTTCCTGTTGCTGATGGTAACGTTGATGAATTGGATGTCTGTATAACTGAAGGGGAAATTCTTGATTCAGTTAAGGCTTTAAAATCAAATAAAGCACCAGGTCCAGACGGACTAATTGGGGAATTTTATAAATATTGTACCCCCACTATTCTCTTTTTCCTTAAGAAATTTTTCAACAAACTCTTTGATTTTGGCATCTTCCCTTCTATGTGGTGCGAAGCTCTGATTCAACCTTTGCACAAAAAGGGTGATATAAACAACCCAGACAACTACAGAGGTATCTCTCTTTTAAACATTAGTTCAAAATTATATACTTACATATTAAACAAGCGTTTAACAAAATGGATTGAAGATTGTGATGTAATAAACGATGTGCAGGCTGGCTTTAGAAAGAATTATAGTACTACTGATCATATATTTACCCTTTTTTCTCTGGTACAAAAGCAACTATCTAACCACAAGAAATTATACGTTGCTTTTATTGACTTTAAAAAGGCTTTCGATTCGGTAGATAGAAACCAACTCTGGTCAATCTTAAAGAAAAAAGGTATAAACGGTAAGATGTACAATGCACTTAAAAGCATATACACAGATGTCAAAGCTAGGGTTAAAGTGGGGGGAGATTTAACTGACACTTTTATGTGTCCCCGGGGTCTGAAGCAAGGAGAAATATGCAGTCCGGTTTTATTTTCGCTATTCATCAATGAGCTTGCTGAAGAAATAATTCAATACGGTAAACATGGTATTCCCTTATTACCAGACTTCATAGAGATACTAATTATGCTTTTTGCCGACGATGTTGCACTCGTAGCATCTACCGTCATTGGTCTCCAGCAGCAACTAAATGTTTTGTGTAGCACAGCAAAAAAACTCGATTTGATCGTAAATTTAGAAAAATCAAAAGTTATTGTGTTTAGAAATGGGGGGTATATCGCCTCAAGGGAAAGATGGTTCTACGACGGTAGGCAACTAGAAATTGTTAATCAGTATAAATATTTAGGTGTTATCTTTTCCACGGGTCTTTCTTTTTCCCATTGCCTTGAGGATTTAGCATCCAAGGCAAAACGTCAAGTCATCAATATTATAAAACTACTGTGGAAGTTTCAAAGTCTTTCCCCGAAATTGTTCTTTAAACTTTTCGACTGTCAAGTCCAGCCAATGCTTAGCTATGGTGCCGAAGTATGGGGTTTGACTGCAAACAACTCAATTATTGAAAAAGTACATTTGTTTGCACTCAAGAGATTCTTAAATGTTTCCATAAAAACACCCAGCGCCTTAGTCTACGGAGAAACTGGTCGGTATCCACTCTATATAAACAATTATACTAAATGTATCAAGTATTGGTTACGTGTCGTTAATATGCCGGACAATCGCCTTCCTAAGAAAGCTTACATCACGTTATATGATTTGCATCATCGAGGCAAGAACAACTGGGTTTCATCAGTTTGCTCTACGTTAAATCGCTATGGCTTTGGGTATGTATGGGAAAACCAGAACGTTTACAATGTCAAAGGTTTTCTCTTAGAATTTAGAAATCGGTTGATTGATTGTCATCTTCAAGAATGGTACACCCGAATGGATGTTAGTGATCGCTTTTCCTTCTATTCTTCCTTTAAGCAATTTAGACAAATACCGAATTATCTGTTTACGGTAAGTAATTTGAACAATCGTAAAAATCTCATAAGATTCAGGTTAGGCGTATCTTGTTTAAATACTCACAAACTGCGGCATTCGAGTGTTCCCCGAGAGGCACTCTGCTGTCCTTTTTGTCCAAGTCAGTTGGAATCTGAATATCACTTTTTTATTGTATGCCCTAAATATAAAGATGTTCGAGAGCATTTCATACCCACTAAATATTATGCAAGAGCGTCGGCTTTCAAGATGTCATTACTACTTGCCAATGATAAAATGGCTAAAGATGTTGCTGCTTTCATAACTAAAGCTTTTGAAATCAGATGCAAAAAAACGAATGGGACGTAAAGTTCATATATTTTTATGTATAATTCGGGGTACTTTTTCCCCTTTAAAAGCAAAAGAGCTTGTATATGTGAGTGTATGCGTGCGAGTGTGTGTGTGTGTGTGTGTGTCAAGTGTGTGTGTGTGTGTGTGTGTGTGTGTGTGTGTGTGTGTGTGTGTGTGTGTGTGTGTGTGTGTGTGTGATCATGAATAGGTTTACAGGTGTTTAGGCAACTACAAATGAATGTAACCTCTGTGAGATTTGTAAATGATATGCCCTAATCTATATTGGTACGTATTTTGATCATTATGTATACATCCATGACTGAGGAAGAATGTGAAAGTATCTACTTGGCCGAGAAAATGCATGTATACTTGCAAGGTGGTGTTGTTGTTACATTTGCTTTTTCCACAATGTTGTTGTTTTTCCCCCCATCCCAATGTCCCCATTGACACGGGCACGAGGCCTAGTTCAATTAAAATATTTGTCATTGTCATTGTCATTGTCATTGTCTCTTTCTCCACGGAGATAAATGTCTTTATTATTATTTGCATCCACTTCTCTTGAGAAACACACATAGAAACAAACAATCAAAAATATGTCATATCAACAGTTGCTTCACCCATTCGAGTCTGACTGATGCCGATATCATTCCCTCAGTTTTGTCTAGTCGACTCTGTGGCATGAGGCTATCTGCTATTAATCAAGGCAAGATCACCGATACTGTTCCCTCGATTTAAAGAACGCTACTGATCCTGAGAACAACAAAAAATAACTATAATAAATTGGACAAGTGTGTTCAAACCCTCCAGTCCTCTCCATCTGTCAATCATAGGTGGTGAACAGAAGTCACTGTGTTTATTTCAGTGGTATATATTTCTCCTAAAAGAACAGCAGGTTGCAGTGCGCTTTCACGCTCTGTTCTGAGACTTTTTAACCTGTAAATGATTTGGCAGTCCGCATGTCACATAACAATGTCATTTATAATCTGTTTGCTGGTGACTGCTCTCTTCACTGTAGTAATGAATTCTGTACAATCACTTTTCACAATAGAGCAGAAATGATACCTCAGAATGATGCAACAACTGCATGTCCCTTGATGCTTTTAGTATACATAATCATACACAAAGGCAAAAACACAACGAAAGCATCTAACTTTAAGTCTGCACAGTTTAACAAACGTTGTGTTCTGGGCGAAATTGATTGTGAACTTTTAAAGTGGTAAAGGCACATCGATCAGGTTTGCAGAAATGAGTCTGCAGTTTGCTTTTGCAAAACAATTTTAGATAACATATTAACACAAATACCTGGAAGCTGTTGATGTTGTTTGAGAATCTACAGTATGAAGTGGAGCTAGTGATATTCATATAAAAATGTCTATTCTATGCATAGACGAAGAGCTAATGGATTCTTCTGGAGGACTCTTTATCAACAAAATTAACGTATTACCACTGCAAAACTAGCAGGTGTTTATGGTCAAAGAAAATACCGACTTGGTACAACTAATACTCACTAAAGGATTATCAGTCATTCTCTCTGTCTTTCTATGGAAGCCACTTTTTGACTCCTGAACTTTTTCATCTTTACACGTCTTTGACATCTCATGCTTTTAACATCGCTTCCGCATGGGCTCCAAGTCGTGTTGGCTTTTAAAAACAACATGCTGGTTGGTCATCTTGCTGAAATGTAATTGTTCAAATTATCTGTCCCTGAAACCCTTCTTTTTCACGTAAGCTTTTTCTTAATCCACACACACACACACACACACACACACACACACACACACACACACACACACACACACACACACTCGTACGCACGCGCGCACGCACGCGCGCACGCACGCACGCACACACACACACACACACACACACACACACACACACACAACACACACACACACACACATACATACGCGCGGGCGCTCGAAAAGATGACTATATTCCTTCACAATGGAAAAGGGATGCCAGTCCCTATTAAAAAAATTCAAACATTATAATTGTGCATGCCAGTTTTACACACACACACACACACACACACACACACACACACACACACACACACACACACACACACACACGCACACACTCACGCACACACACGCACGCATGCACGCATGCACACACTCGTAGAGAGAGAGAGAGAGAGAGAGAGAGAGAGAGAGAGAGAGAGAGAGTGAGAGAGAGAGAGAGAGAGAGAGAGAGAGAGAGAGAGAGAGAGAGAGAGGGATACCGGTTTTCAGTTACATGTCGCAGATTCAATTGTCTATGAGCATTTCAAACGACTTCATCTTGCCTATGCATAGATCTTGCAAATATCAAATTATGTGTATAAGTAAGTAAGGTCATGTCTTCATAACGTAAATCACAACTAGAGTACTATCTTAAAGTAGGCTGACCACATACATGCCTACTCCCGAAGAGGTGGACAGGGAAGGAAGAGGGGAAAGGGAAGAGGGTAAAAGCATGTAGGGAGGGGAAGGACTGGGGGCAGGAACGAAATTATTGTAAACAGGGGAGGGGGGGGGGAGAGGGGGGGAAGGGGGGAGGGGGAAATTTGGTGCGTGCGCGCACACGTGCGTGTGCGTGTGTGTGTGCGCGCGCGAGCGCACGCACACTCGCGTGTGAGGAAGAGGTTGGGGAGGTGTAATCTCAGGTAACACAACACCACAAAAAAGGAAGCGAGGGGGATTGTAAATGTGATAGAAAGCAGGGGGGGGGGGGGGGGGAGGGGAGTAGGAGGGAGACCAGCAAGAGTTGTCACCAAAAGGTATGTGCGTAAAGGAATCATAATATAGGAGCTGGTAGGGAGGAAGATAGTCAAGAGCCTGGGAGGGGAAGGTCTAAAAGAAGGTTTGAATGAAGGGTGTGGCAGTGAGGGTAGATAGTGAAGATAGGGAGGGGGTAGAGGCGAAGGGAGACGAAAGGTGGGGACACTGTTGGAGGGGGAGTTTGGGGAGAAGGGAGGGTACGAGGAAGAATCTAGGTGACCATGTTGAGATCCTCTGGGTAAACAGTACGTAATTTGTTGAACCAGAAAGATTCACGTCGAAGTCGGTAGTCACTGTCCTCTGAAAAAAACTTTTCTATAATTATGCATCTTAGATCATAAAGGGAGTGATTAGTCTGGTGGAAATTTCTGGTTACTGAAGTTCCAGTATTCTTTTTGATGTTCGATCTGTGTTGGTAAAAACGAGTTTTTAATGAGTTTTTCGTTTCCCAACATGCTGGCTGTGTGGACGTTTGCTGCAAAACCGTAAATAGATTATGCTGCAGGTTAAACAGTTCATGTGGTGTCGGATGGTGAACGATTCTCCTCATCATGTAATTTCTGGAACATTTTGGATCATTGTGATTATTGCAGTTAATTTCTATTTTCTATTTATGGTAAACGGTTTTGCAACATTTTGCATTTGTGTCATCTTCTCGTTCTCAAGAGTAGTATCATATAACTATGACCCTTTTAAGCAACAATGAACAGCTTTCTGAAAATTAGTGAACATTGTGAGAATAAACTGACTGCTCAATAGCTTTTCCTAGCTTTTCCCTCCTGGTGAGATATGCCGACTCTAATTTATGTCGATTGTGTCTGTGTTTGTGAGTAAAAACGAATAGATAAAGTGAAATTAATGTGCATTGAATTAAAAGACAGTCTTGAGTCTAGGTGTTTAATTTAAGAAAGCCATCATCCCAGCATCTAATCAGGTGAGTTTGGTTTCTAGACGGATAATCCTGAGCAAGCCATCACTCCAGTGCCTATCTGGTAGTGGCCAGCTTTCAGCTGGTGAGCCCTGAAAAGCCATCACCTCAATGTCTAATTGGGCGGGCCTAGCTTTTAGTTAGATAACCCGTGGATAGCCATAACCCTAATTTGGGTGCGGGTGTTTTTTTTATTGTTGTTGTTTTGTTTTAGTTTTATCATGGCTGACAATAGTCTAACCTCTGACATTTTGAATCTGGCCTACAGCTGCATAATAGTTATAAATGTCGGCCTTGCAGCGTTAGCACTGAGCAAAATAATGAAAAGTCATTGAGAGTTTTTTTTCCTCCGCTAAGCTTAGAGACTTCACATCAATACAAACATCGATACAAACCGTAATAAGTAAATAATTGGAAGTAGCGAACAAATAAGTCAGTCAATGAATCACACACACACACACACCACACACACACACACACACACACACACACACACACACACCACACCACACACACACACACACACACACATGCACGCGTCCGCAGACACACACACACACACACACACACACACACACACACACACACACACACACACACACACACACACACACGCTCGCGTTCAGGATAATGGACATAAGAAAATGAAGGTATACACTGACAAATTCATAAACATGACCCCCCCCCCTCCCTTTTTTTAATGATACCGAACGCCCAGTTATGGTGTGTGTGTGTGTGTGTGTGTGTGTGTCTGTGTCTGTGTACGCTATAGACTCAAAAACGGCTCAACCGATTGTCATGAAATTTGGCAGGTACGTCTGTTGTCACCCAGGATGGTTTTGGGCTAATCTCTAAAAAAATAAAACCGTTAAAAACCGTTAAAAAACTGTTATAACGGTTTCCAAGACATCTTTTTCCTCTGCTTTTCTTCAAATAGCCGTTGTGACATTGCACAGGTACAGGACTACTTCTCTAAAATTAGAACCGTTATTTGGCAGTTAAAAAACCTTATTTATAACAGTTAAAAACCGTTAAAAACACCAAACCCTATAAAAGAAACTGTTTAAAACCCGATCTTCTTGAAATTTAGCAGGTATGTCTGTTGTGAACCGAGGATAGTTTTGGGCTAATCTTTAAAGAAATAAAACCGTTAAAAACCGTTAAAAAACTAATATAACGGTTTCAAAGACATCTTTTTCCTCTGCTTTTCATCAAATGGCCGTTGTGACATTGCACAGTACATCGAACCTAGAGGGACATCTCCCGAGTAACATAGGGTCATTGGACAGTTTCTACGACAGCTATTTATGACCGTTAAAAACCGTTAACAACACGTACCCCCCTAAAAACGATCAAAAATACAATCTTTTCTGATGTTGACGGCAAAGGGAGTCCTCGGATCGCCACCAAACTTGGCATGAGTCTAGAAGGACATACTGTGAATAACATTGGGTCATTCGATAGTTTTTATGACCGTTATTTATCACCGTTAAAAAGCGTTATTTTCTAAATTTAGACCTTTCTTGATGAAATTTGGTATACAGGTGTAGTTTTAAATGCTGAACAATGATATACAACTTACACGAACCGAAACTTAAAATTGACCGTTAAAAACCGTTATTATATAAATTTAGACCGTTCTTGATGAAATTCGGTATACAGATGCAGTTTTACACGCTGAACAATGATATACAACTTACACGAACGGAAACTTAAAAATTGACCGTTAAAAACCGTTATTATATAAATTTAGAGCGTTCCTGATGAAATTCGGTATACAGATGCAGTTTTACACGCTGAACAATGATATACAACTTACACGAACGGAAACATAAAATTGAGCATTAAAAACCGTTAAGATCCGTTATTTTCTAAATTTAGACCTTTCTTGATGAAATTTGGTATACAGGTGCAGTTTTACACGCTGATCAATGATAGACAACTAATATGAACAGAAACTTAAAATTGACCGTGAAAAACCGTTAATTTCTAAATTTAGAGATGGTATCACCGTTAAAAATCGTTATTTTCTAAATTTAGACCTTTCTTTCATGAAATTTGGTATACAGGTGTAGTTTTCAATGCTGAACAATGATATACAACTTACACGAACCGAAACTTAAAATTGACCATTAAAAACCGTTATTATATAAATTTAGACCGTTCTTGATGAAATTCGGTATACAGATGCAGTTTTACACGCTAAACAATGATATACAACTTACACGAACGGAAACTTAAAAATTGACCGTTAAAAACCGTTATTATATAAATTTAGAGCGTTCCTGATGAAATTCGGTATACAGATGCAGTTTTACACGCTGAACAATGATATACAACTTACACGAACGGAAACTTAAAATTGAGCGTTAAAAACCGTTAAGATCCGTTATTTTCTAAATTTAGACCTTTCTTGATGAAATTTGGTATACAGGTGCAGTTTTACAGGCTGATCAATGATAGACAACTAATATGAACAGAAACTTAAAATTGACCGTTAAAAACCGTTAATTTCTAAATTTAGAGATGGTATCACCGTTAAAAAGCGTTATTTTCTAAATGTAGACCTTTCTTTGATGAAATTTGGTATACAGGTGTAGTTTTCAATGCTGAACAATGATATACAACTTACACGAACCGAAACTAAAATTGACCGTTAAAAAATCATAGCTGACTTCCCTGGAGAGGAAACTCTGTACAGATCTGTTGACACGGCCAAGAATGATGATGAGGCAGTCCTTTATCCACAAGAACTCCTAAACTCCATTGAGATTTCTGGACTTCCACCACATGAACTGTTGCTGAAATCTGGAGTCCCTATTATCATTCTCCACTCACTGGACCCGCCAAAGGTGATCAATGGCACCCGATGTGTCTTCACCAGACTGCACAGGAACGTTGTAGAAGCGAAAATATCATGTGGCCCCCACAAAGGTTAACCGGTGCTGCTCCCCAGAATTCCTCTGGAACCCATGGACTCACCCCTGCCATTCCAGTTCTGACGGCTTCAGTTTCCCATGAAACCAGCTTTCGCTCTGACAATCATCAAGAGCCAGGGTCCGACATTTTCATCCCTTGGGGCAGACCTGACCGTTCCGTGTTTTACACATGGAATGTTCTACGTTGCAGTATCACGAACTGGAAACGCAGAAACACTGACTATACTTGCGCCAAACAGGGAGACCAGAAATGTTGTCTACCCAGAGGCCCTCCAATAGACATGATACATCGTGAAAATGCAATCTTTTCACAGAGTTGTCATGTTTGAGTTGGATTTAACGTCCATGTCCAAATCAAGGATATGCAGATGGCTGGTCCGTCACATTAGCCTGACACCTGCGGGGCCAGGGTGGACATCGGGGTGAACTACGGTCATTTTAGCTGGAAACATTCCACGTTAAACTTTCCAAGACCAAGCCGGGATTCGAAACCACGACCTTTGGATCTTGAGTCCAGCGCCTTATCCACTAGGTTATGGTGGCCCCTACAGAGTTGTCATTTTGGAGCACTTCAATCAAGGAATTGAGAATGCATCAGTAAGTTCACAAAGTACAGGCATCCCTCTATGGACTGTGTATCGTATTACGAAAAAAATTCGTGAGGGAAAACAGATTGAGAGGCAAGAAGGGAGTGGGCGTCCGAAGAAATTGGGTGAAGTAGATAGGAGGAGGCTGGGGCAATTGGTTCAGCATGGGAAAAACGAAACAAACCCAAGCTGAATTTTATTGTATTGTCTTTTAAGTGGTGAGAGAGAGCGGGGTGGCCAGAAAATTATTGTACAGATATACCCGAGCGAAGCCGGGTACACCGGCTAGTATATATATATATATATATATATATATAGAGAGAGAGAGAGAGAGAGAGAGAGAGAGAGAGAGAGAACAGACAGGCAGACAGAACAAGAGAGAGAGAGAATGAGAGGGCTGAAAGGGGTGGATGGGAAAGGAGAGAGGGCTGAGATGGATTACTCATAATTACATTCATACATAGAGACTGGAAATGGATTACTCATTGTCACTGTTGACAAACGTAATCAACTAATTATTTTTTTCAGTTACCCACCACGCAGACTTTGGGGTTTGTTTGCCAATTTCATCAGTCCTCTCTGTCTTACATGTCGTTCTTATTTCTTTCTTTATCTTCCTATTTCCATCTCTTCTTTGTTTCTTTGTTTCCTTTTTGTACTCTGTTCCTTTCTCTTTTACTCGTTTTATTTTCTTTTATGTTTATGGACATATACAATTTTTTCTCCGTTTTTTTTAAAAGACAATTGCAAACTTAGAGACAGAAAGAGGCTCTTTACTACTTGTAGTCTGGTTGAAGCACCCCCAAAAAAGAAAAAAAAAATTCTCACTAACTAACTAATTAACTAAGTAACTAATTAAATAGCTAGCTAACTGATTAACTAATTAACTAACTGAGTAACTACCTTACTTACTACCTAACTACATGACTGACTAACTAACTAATTAACTATTTTTCACATTTTTTTTTCATTCTTCACATTTTTTCTTTGTTCTGCCTGGATTCGAACCTGCAGCTTTTGGATGGGTGGGCGTCTGAAGGCGTGCCTTTTTCAGACGGATGTCTTACCCCACTGCTAACAGACACCTATTCTACTTTGAGATGTTTATGCCTTTTGAAGTTCACTTTTGTTCCTCCCCAACCAGCAGCTCATTCAAATATTCAGGTGTTTCCTACACAAGTCTGTTGGTATGCCTGCTATGAATCTCCCGTCAACTTTAGAAAGTATGTTGAACTCAGCACTGCAGAACATGACGCTATCCCCGTTCAAAATTGAAAGCAAAGGAAACCACATTGTGGTTGTCCTGAGGTTCGATACTATAACCGATTATTCCCTGTTACGTTACTACCACAGCATCCATGCTGTGTATCGCAGAAAGTGCCCCTTCCAGGTAAACAGGGATAACACTGTGAAACACAGAAGAAGCTAAGGGTAGGCAAGGCAGCCTTTTCATCTCCATCTGGTTTATTTTTGCCAACTCTGCCCAGTTTGTTCTATGCTGCTGATGCTGACAGTGAAAAAAACTGTTTATACTGATAACCATGTAGCTGACAATGATAATCATTTGCCTGCCTCTCTTCCCCAGTCTTTGTATGACACTCAAAACAATCAACAGCAAATTTACATGAAACTGTGTGGCGTCAATATACAGTTAGTGACAGTGTGTGATGACTCTGAGAAAAAGTGCGTAGCAGAAACAGATTTCCATATGACTGTTAGAGTAAGAAATACTGAAGGCTATGAACAGGAAAATAATGCAACCAAACGTGATTCAAAATCGATGCATTTACCCGACACAGAGCACAAAACTAATGTTAGATCAAGCACATGTGGCATAGACAGCACCTAGCTCACTAAAGAAGCTAATGTGCAGCAGCACACAGAATCTTGTCAACAAAACATTCACACACAAATAATGGCAACTATTGAGGAAAGAGGGAAGAACTTGGTCAATCTCCTCCGTGTTTGTGGCGAAGTTAAACACATCACTTCTACCTGGAGCAAAGATGTTGTGAAAGGAAATCCTCACTATGACCCATCGTAACTGTTTTTTTGTAAAGTTGTGAGGTGGACTATTACTATGTGTGATTGACAGTCCAAGGATTAGTTACAAATGTATTTAATACCACGATGTCGGATCCATGTCAAGATGAAGGTTTGTAAAGGCCAATTGTACAACGTTCTATCCACATAATTTTCGTGTATGTGCTTCCGTCCTCACTCCATTTCTCACCTGCCCTCACCCCCTACCCTGTTCCCCCATCCCATTCCTCCATAGTCCGTTTTGTGAAGGGCCTTAATAGCCTAAACCACATAAAACTATTCGCATTCATATCTCTCTCTCTCTCTCTCTCTCTCTCTCTCTCTCTCTCTCTCTCTCTCTCTCTCTCTCTCTCTCTGAAAAGTCACAAATTGAATACGTACATAAATTAATACCTAATGAACGCCTTAATAAATAAACAAATAATGAATGAATGAAAAAAAAAATATATATATATATAATTTAGTAAATAAGTATATGAATAAATAACTAATTTATAGATACCACTAGACCAAATGATCAAAAAAAGAAAGAAGAAAGAAAGGAAGGACAGAATGAAGGTAGAAAGGAAAAGAACCACAAAACGAAGAGATAATGAAATTGGCAAACAGTACAAATCTATTTAATACCACGATGTCGGATCCATGTCATGATGGAGATTTGTAAAGGCCAATTGTACAACGTTGTTTCCACATAATTTTCGTGTATGTGCTTCCGTCCTCACTCCATTTCTCCCCTGCCCTCACCCCTACCCTGTTCCCCCATCAAATTCCTCCATAGTCCGTTTTGTGAAGGGCCTTAATAGCCTAAACCACATAAAACTTTCGCATTCATATTCGTTCTGTCTCTCTCTCTCTCTCTCTCTCTCTCTCTCTTCTCTCTCTCTCTCTCTTCTCTCTCTCTTTGAAAAGTCACAAATTGTAACTATATAAATGAATACCTAATATACGCCTTAATAAATAAACAGATAATGAATAAGTGAATTATGTATTATATATATATATATATATATATATATATATATATATATATGTATATATATATATATATATATAAAGTAAATGAGTATATCAATAAAGAACTAATTTATAGATACCACTAGACCAAATGATGAAAAAAAGAAAGAAGAGAAAGAAAGGAAGGACAGAAGGAAGGTAGGAAGGAAAAGAACCACAAAACCAAGAGAGATGAACAAATTGGCAAACAAACCCCAAAGTCTGCATGGTGGGTAACTGAAAAAAATAATTAGTTGATTACTTAATTAGTTAGTAAGTTAGTTCTCTCATTCTCAATTTATAACCATCTTCTCATAATATATTCATGGTACACCAGTCCTCTCTGTCTTACATGTCATTCTTATTTCTTTCTTTATCTTCCTATTTCCATCTCTTCTTTGTTTTTTGTTTCCTTTTTGCACTCTATTCCTTTCTCTTTTACTCTTTTTATTTTCTCTTATGGTTATGGACATATACAATTTTTTCTTTTTTTTTTTTTTTTTTAGACAATTGCAAACTTAGAGACAGAAAGAGGCTCTTTACTACTTGTAGTCTGGTTGAAGCACCCCCAAAAAAGAAAAAAAAAATCTCACTAACTAACTAATTAACTAACTAAGTAACTAATTAAATAGCTAGCTAACTGATTAACTAATTAACTAACTGAGTAACTACCTTACTTACTACCTAACTACATGACTGACTAACTAACTAATTAACTATTTTTCACATTTTTTTTTTCATTCTTCACATTTTTTCTTTGTTCTGCCTGGATTCGAACCTGCAGCTTTTGGATGGGTGGGCGTCTGAAGGCGTGCCTTTTTCAGACGGATGTCTTACCCCACTGCTAACAGACACCTATTCTACTTTGAGATGTTTATGCCTTTTGAAGTTCACTTTTGTTCCTCCCCAACCAGCAGCTCATTCAAATATTCAGGTGTTTCCTACACAAGTCTGTTGGTATGCCTGCTATGAATCTCCCGTCAACTTTAGAAAGTATGTTGAACTCAGCACTGCAGAACATGACGCTATCCCCGTTCAAAATTGAAAGCAAAGGAAACCACATTGTGGTTGTCCTGAGGTTCAATACTATAACCGATTATTCCCTGTCACGTTACTACCACAGCATCCATGCTGTGTATCGCAGAAAGTGCCCCTTCCAGGTAAACAGGGATAACACTGTGAAACACAGAGGAAGCCAAGGGTAGGCAAGGCAGCCCTTTCATCTCCATCTGGTTTATTTTTGCCAACTCTGCCCAGTTTGTTCTATGCTGCTGATTCTGACAGTGAAAAAAACTGTTTATACTGATAACCATGTAGCTGACAATAATCATCATTTGCCTTCCTCTCTTCCCCAGTCTTTGTATGATACTCAAAACAATCAACAGCAAATTTACATGAAACTGTGTGGCGTCAATACACAGTTAGTGAAAGTGTGTGATGACTCTGAGAAAAAGCGCGTAGCAGAAACAGATTTCCATATGACTGTTAGAGTAAAAAATACTGAAGGCTATGACGAGGAAAATAATACAACCGAACGTGATTCAAAATCGATGCATTTACCCGACACAGAGCACAAAACTAATGTTAGATCAAGCACATGAGGCACAGATAGTGCCTAGCTCACTAAAGAAGCTAATGTGCAGCAGCACACAGAGTCTTGTCAACAAAACATTCACACACAAATAATGGCAACTATTGAGGAAAGAGGGAAGAACTTGGTCAATCTCCTCCGTGTTTGTGGCGAAGTTAAACACATCACTTCTACCTGGAGCAAAGATGTTGTGAAAGGAAATCCTCACTATGACCCATCGTGACTGTTTTGTTGTAAAGTTGTGAGGTGGACTATTACTATGTGTGATTGACAGTCCAAGGATTAGTTACAAATGTATTTACTACCACGATGTTGGATCCATGTCATGATGAGGTTTGTAAAGGCCAATTGTACAACGTTGTTTCCACATGATTTTCGTGTATGTACTTCCGTCCTCACTCCATTTCTCCCCTGCCCTCACCCCTACCCTGTTCCCCATCCCATTCCTCCATAGTCCGTTTTGTGAAGGGCCTTAATAGCCTAAACCACATAAAACTATTCGCATTCATATTCGTTCTCTCTCTCTCTCTCTCTCTCTCTCTCTCTCTCTCTCTCTGAAAAGTCACAAATTGAATACGTACATAAATTGATACCTAATAAACGCCTTAATAAATAAACAAATAATGAATTAAAAAAATATATATATACTACATGGGGCACCCGGCGTTGCCCGGGATATGAACATTCTTTGCGATACTCACGTGATGGCAAACATGTATTAATTGTTTTGATTTACAATCAACCCCCCCCCCCCCCCCAACATCTTCCCACCCCCTCCCCCGACACAGATACATTCTGTCTCTGTCTCTGTCTGTCTCTCTTGTCTCGTCTCTCTCTCTCTCTCTCTTATACATTCTATTGTTTTCCGCCTGCCTCTGGCCCCTTTCCCCTAGCACGTCGAGATGCTTTTCTCGCTCGATTTTCCGCCTGCACTCACTGTTCCCATTTCCATTCTACTGATTGCCCTTAATTTTGTAGGAACAGACTTTGTGCAGAAGTAGTTTATTTCAACGGGTCTGTGTCTAATGTAAAAATAGTGTATCAGGCTTTGCACTGTACAATCATTTTTCTGGCCCCTCTCATTGCTCCCTTTTCATCCCCCTACACTGTCCCATCCATGTTGCAAAATTACTTACCGTTACTGGACATACGCATACCGAATTTTATCAATAGCAGTGTAAATTTAGAAAATAACGGTTTTTAACGGTCAATGTTAAGTTTTGGTTCGTAAAATACATTGTTCAGTGCTTAAAACTGTACGTGCATACGGAATGTTATCAAGAAGGGTGAAAATTTAGAAATTCAGAAAATAACGGTTTTTAACGGTCAATGTTAAGTTTCGGATCTTGAAAATTGTATATCATTGTTTAGCGTTCAAAACTGCACATGTATATCGAGTTTCTTCAAGAATACTCTAAATTTATAAAATAACGGTTTTTAACGGTCAGTTTTAAATTTCGGTTCGTAAAAGTTGTATATCATTTTTCGGCATATAAAACTGCACATGTATACCGAATTTCATCAAGAACAGCCTAAATTTTGAAAATAACGGTTTTTAACGGTCAAATTTAATGGTCATAATGACCATCTAATGACCCTATGTTACCCGCGGGATGTTCCTGTAGGCTTATGTCAAGTTTGGTGGCATCCGATGACTGTCGTGGCCTCCAACCTCAGAAGATCGGGTTTTAAACAGTTTTTATAGGGTTTGGTGTTTTAAACGGTTTTTAACTGTTATAAATAATGTTTCTTAACTGCCACATAACGGTTCTAATTTTCGAGAAGTAGCCCTGTACCTGTGCAATGTCACAACGGCCATTTGATGAAAAGCAGAGGAAAAAGATGTCTTTGAAACCGTTATAACAGTTTTTTTTAACGGTTTTTAACGGTTTTATTTTTTTAGAGATTAGCCCCAAACCATCCTCGGGTCACAACAGACGTACCTGCTAAACCATCCATGTTGCAAAATGACTTACCGTTACTGGACATACGCATACCGAATTTTATCAATAGCGGTGTAAATTTAGAAAATAACGGTTTTTAACGGTCAGTGTTAAGTTTTGGTTCGTAAAATTTGCATAACATTGTTCAGTGCTTAAAACTGTACGTGCATACGGAATGTTATCAAGAAGGGTGAAAATTTAGAAATTCAGAAAATAACGGTTTTTAACGGTCAATGTTAAGTTTCGGATCTTGAAAATCGTATATCATTGTTTAGCGTTCAAAACTGCACATGTACATCGAATTTCTTCCAGAATACTCTAAATTTATAAAATAACGGTTTTTAACGGTCAATTGTAAATTTCGGTTCGTAAAAGTTCCATATCATTTTTCGGCATTTAAAACTGCACATGTATACTGAATTTCATCAAGAACAGCCTAAATTTTGAAAATATCGGTTTTTAACGGTCAAATTTAATGGTCATAATGACTATCTAATGACCCTATATTACCCGCTGGATGTTCCTGTAGGCTTATGTCAAGTTTGATGGCGATCCTATAACTCTCATGGCCGCCAACCTCAGAAGATCAGGTTTTAAACAGTTTTCATAGGGTTTGGTGTTTTTAACGGTTTTTAACTGTTATAAATAACGTTTCTTAACTGCCAAATAACGGTTCTAATTTTCGAGAAGTAGCCCCGTACCTGTGCAATGTCACAACGGCCATTTGATGAAAAGCAGAGGAAAAAGATGTCTTTGAAACCGTTATAACAGTTTTTTTTAACGGTTTTTAACGGTTTTATTTTTTAGAGATTAGCCCCAAACCATCCTCGGGTCACAACAGACGTACCTGCTAAATTTCAAGAAGATCGGGTTTTAAACAGTTTCTTTTATAGGGTTTGGTGTTTTTAACGGTTTTTAACTGTTATAAATAAGGTTTTTTAACTGCCAAATAACGGTTCTAATTTTAGAGAAGTAGTCCTGTACCTGTGCAATGTAACAACGGCTAGTTGAACAAAAGCAGAGGAAAAAGATGACTTTGAAACCGTTATAACAGCTTTTTAACGGTTTTTAACGGTTTTATTTTTTTTTAGATTAGCCCAAAACCATCCTCGAGTCACAACGGACGTACCTGCCAAATTTATGACAATCGGTTGAGCCGTTTTTGAGTCTATAGCGTACACAGACACACACACACACACACACACACACACACACACACACACACACACACACACACACACACAGAATTTGCCATTTATGTATTATATATATATATATATATATATATATATAATTAAGTAAATGAGTATATCAATAAAGAACTAATTTATAGATACCACTAAACCAAATGATGAAAAAAAGAAAGAAGAAAGAAAGGAAGGACAGAAGGAAGGTAGGAAGGAAAAGAACCACAAAACCAAGAGAGATGAACAAATTGGCAAACAAACCCCAAAGTCTGCGTGGTGGGTAACTGAAAAAAATAATTAGTTGATTACTTAATTAGTTAGTAAGTTAGTTCTCTCATTCTCAATTTATAACCATCTTCTCATAATATATTCATGGTACATCAGTCCTCTCTGTCTTACATGTCGTTCTTATTTCTTTCTTTATCTTCCTATTTCCATCTCTTCTTTGTTTCTTTGTTTCCTTTTTGTACTCTGTTCCTTTCTCTTTTACTCGTTTTATTTTCTTTTATGTTTATGGACATATACAATTTTTTCTCCTTTTTTTTTTAAAAAGACAATTGCAAACTTAGAGACAGAAAGAGGCTCTTTACTACTTGTAGTCTGGTTGAAGCACCCCCAAAAAGAAAAAAAAATTCTCACTAACTAACTAATTAACTAACTAAGTAACTAATTAAATAGCTAGCTAACTGATTAACTAATTAACTAACTGAGTAACTACCTTACTTACTACCTAACTACATGACTGACTAACTAACTAATTAACTATTTTTCACTTTTTTTTTTCATTCTTCACATTTTTTCTTTGTTCTGCCTGGATTCGAACCTGCAGCTTTTGGATGGGTGGGCGTCTGAAGGCGTGCCTTTTTCAGACGGATGTCTTACCCCACTGCTAACAGACACCTATTCTACTTTGAGATGTTTATGCCTTTTGAAGTTCACTTTTGTTCCTCCCCAACCAGCAGCTCATTCAAATATTCAGGTGTTTCCTACACAAGTCTGTTGGTATGCCTGCTATGAATCTCCCGTCAACTTTAGAAAGTATGTTGAACTCAGCACTGCAGAACATGACGCTATCCCCGTTCAAAATTGAAAGCAAAGGAAACCACATTGTGGTTGTCCTGAGGTTCGATACTATAACCGATTATTCCCTGTTACGTTACTACCACAGCATCCATGCTGTGTATCGCAGAAAGTGCCCCTTCCAGGTAAACAGGGATAACACTGTGAAACACAGAAGAAGCTAAGGGTAGGCAAGGCAGCCTTTTCATCTCCATCTGGTTTATTTTTGCCAACTCTGCCCAGTTTGTTCTATGCTGCTGATGCTGACAGTGAAAAAAACTGTTTATACTGATAACCATGTAGCTGACAATGATAATCATTTGCCTGCCTCTCTTCCCCAGTCTTTGTATGACACTCAAAACAATCAACAGCAAATTTACATGAAACTGTGTGGCGTCAATATACAGTTAGTGACAGTGTGTGATGACTCTGAGAAAAAGTGCGTAGCAGAAACAGATTTCCATATGACTGTTAGAGTAAGAAATACTGAAGGCTATGAACAGGAAAATAATGCAACCGAACGTGATTCAAAATCGATGCATTTACCCGACACAGAGCACAAAACTAATGTTAGATCAAGCACATGTGGCACTAGACAGCACCTAGCTCACTAAAGAAGCTAATGTGCAGCAGCACACAGAATCTTGTCAACAAAACATTCACACACAAATAATGGCAACTATTGAGGAAAGAGGGAAGAACTTGGTCAATCTCCTCCGTGTTTGTGGCGAAGTTAAACACATCACTTCTACCTGGAGCAAAGATGTTGTGAAAGGAAATCCTCACTATGACCCATCGTAACTGTTTTGTTGTAAAGTTGTGAGGTGGACTATTATATGTGTGATTGACAGTCCAAGGATTAGTTACAAATGTATTTAATACCACGATGTCGGATCCATGTCAAGATGAAGGTTTGTAAAGGCCAATTGTACAACGTTCTATCCACATAATTTTCGTGTATGTGCTTCCGTCCTCACTCCATTTCTCACCTGCCCTCACCCCTACCCTGTTCCCCATCCCATTCCTCCATAGTCCGTTTTGTGAAGGGCCTTAATAGCCTAAACCACATAAAACTATTCGCATTCATATTCTCTCTCTCTCTCTCTCTCTCTCTCTCTCTCTCTCTCTCTCTCTCTCTCTCTCTCTGAAAAGTCACAAATTGAATACGTACATAAATTAATACCTAATGAACGCCTTAATAAATAAACAAATAATGAATGAATGAAAAAAAAATTATATATATATAATATTATATATAATTTAGTAAATAAGTATATGAATAAATAACTAATTTATAGATACCACTAGACCAAATGATCAAAAAAAGAAAGAAGAAAGAAAGGAAGGACAGAATGAAGGTAGAAAGGAAAAGAACCACAAAACGAAGAGATAATGAAATTGGCAAACAGTACAAATCTATTTAATACCACGATGTTGGATCCATGTCATGATGGAGATTTGTAAAGGCCAATTGTACAACGTTGTTTCCACATAATTTTCGTGTATGTGCTTCCGTCCTCACTCCATTTCTTCCCTGCCTCACCCCTACCCTGTTCCCCCATCAAATTCCTCCATAGTCCGTTTTGTGAAGGGCCTTAATAGCCTAAACCACATAAAACTATTCGCATTCATATTCGTTCTGTCTGTCTGTCTGTCTTCTCTCTCTCTCTCTCTCTCTCTCTCTCTCTCTCTCTCTCTCTCTCTCTTTGAAAAGTCACAAATTGTATACGTATATAAATGAATACCTAATATACGCCTTAATAAATAAACAGATAATGAATAAGTGAATGTATGTATATATATATATATATATATATATATATATATATTATATATATATATATATATAATAAAGTAAATGAGTATATCAATAAAGAACTAATTTATAGATACCACTAGACCAAATGATGAAAAAAAAGAAAGAAGAAAGAAAGGAAGGACAGAAGGAAGGTAGGAAGGAAAAGAACCACAAAACCAAGAGAGATGAACAAATTGGCAAACAAACCCCAAAGTCTGCATGGTGGGTAACTGAAAAAAATAATTAGTTGATTACTTAATTAGTTAGTAAGTTAGTTCTCTCATTCTCAATTTATAACCATCTTCTCATAATATATTCATGGTACACCAGTCCTCTCTGTCTTACATGTCATTCTTATTTCTTTCTTTATCTTCCTATTTCCATCTCTTCTTTGTTTTTTTGTTTCCTTTTTGCACTCTATTCCTTTCTCTTTTACTCTTTTTATTTTCTCTTATGGTTATGGACATATACAATTTTTTCTTTTTTTTTTTTTTTTTTAGACAATTGCAAACTTAGAGACAGAAAGAGGCTCTTTACTACTTGTAGTCTGGTTGAAGCACCCCAAAAAAGAAAAAAAAAATCTCACTAACTAACTAATTAACTAACTAAGTAACTAATTAAATAGCTAGCTAACTGATTAACTAATTAACTAACTGAGTAACTACCTTACTTACTACCTAACTACATGACTGACTAACTAACTAATTAACTATTTTTCACATTTTTTTTTCATTCTTCACATTTTTTCTTTGTTCTGCCTGGATTCGAACCTGCAGCTTTTGGATGGGTGGGCGTCTGAAGGCGTGCCTTTTTCAGACGGATGTCTTACCCCACTGCTAACAGACACCTATTCTACTTTGAGATGTTTATGCCTTTTGAAGTTCACTTTTGTTCCTCCCCAACCAGCAGCTCATTCAAATATTCAGGTGTTTCCTACACAAGTCTGTTGGTATGCCTGCTATGAATCTCCCGTCAACTTTAGAAAGTATGTTGAACTCAGCACTGCAGAACATGACGCTATCCCCGTTCAAAATTGAAAGCAAAGGAAACCACATTGTGGTTGTCCTGAGGTTCAATACTATAACCGATTATTCCCTGTCACGTTACTACCACAGCATCCATGCTGTGTATCACAGAAAGTGCCCCTTCCAGGTAAACAGGGATAACACTGTGAAACACAGAGGAAGCCAAGGGTAGGCAAGGCAGCCCTTTCATCTCCATCTGGTTTATTTTTGCCAACTCTGCCCAGTTTGTTCTATGCTGCTGATTCTGACAGTGAAAAAAACTGTTTATACTGATAACCATGTAGCTGACAATAATCATCATTTGCCTTCCTCTCTTCCCCAGTCTTTGTATGATACTCAAAACAATCAACAACAAATTTACATGAAACTGTGTGGCGTCAATACACAGTTAGTGAAAGTGTGTGATGACTCTGAGAAAAAGCGCGTAGCAGAAACAGATTTCCATATGACTGTTAGAGTAAAAAATACTGAAGGCTATGACGAGGAAAATAATACAACCGAACGTGATTCAAAATCGATGCATTTACCCGACACAGAGCACAAAACTAATGTTAGATCAAGCACATGAGGCACAGATAGTGCCTAGCTCACTAAAGAAGCTAATGTGCAGCAGCACACAGAGTCTTGTCAACAAAACATTCACACACAAATAATGGCAACTATTGAGGAAAGAGGGAAGAACTTGGTCAATCTCCTCCGTGTTTGTGGCGAAGTTAAACACATCACTTCTACCTGGAGCAAAGATGTTGTGAAAGGAAATCCTCACTATGACCCATCGTGACTGTTTTTGATCTTGTTCAGAAACAGATGGATGAGTCATTGAAGTCTTGCTTTCAGTTAGCGTCTTCTGATGTGTCTGCCGTGTCTACTTCTGATGTTGTACCTACAGTCGTTCTTTCACAAGGTACTTCAGTGCCTGGGTCAGAGATAGCACCTTTGGCTTGTGAGCAAGAACAGGGTTCTTTGGACAGTTCTCCAGGAATTGGTCTTTCTGTGGATCCCTCTCTGGAGTCTGTTTGTACTGTTTGTGAAGTGGTTTGTACAGTTGGTGTCGTCCAGGACTGTGATGACGCTTTACCCATTCCCACTTTAACTGTTCCGATGGCGTCTTCTATGCCAGATGAAGATGCTCCTTCTGTACAGTTTGATTGTACTTTGTCTGACAAAAGTACCAGGGAGTTGCGTATAATGTTTGATGATTTTCAGGACATTTTGACCCCCAAACCAGGTTCTTTCTCAGGTGATATACTACTACAGATCCCTCTTACAACAGATGTCCCTGTTAGAAAGAAGTGTTATGATGCCCCCTTTTCTGCAAAAGAGGTTGTTGAGAGAGAGATTGGTATCGTATTGGATCTTGGTATCATTGAGCCATCGAATAGTCCGTATGCATCTCCAGTTGTATTCGTCAGGAAGAAAGATTGTACGTGTCGTTTCTGCATTGATTTAAGGTCTATTTCTTGGACTCATGAGTGTGCTGAAGCTTTGAGGAAGATTCAGGGAATCTTGTCTTCTGCACCTGTGTGTTGTTACCGAGATTGGGTAATCCTTTTGTTCGTAGGACTGATGCTAGTTCTGTTGGTTTGGGTGCTGATGTTCTTCACCCAGTCGTGTTCGCTAGTCGAAAGTTGCTGAATCGTGAGAAGGCGTACAGTACCATTGAACGGGAATGTTTAGCCATTGTCTCTACCCTGTTGGGGTATGGAGAGGCTGACCGAGTGGTCAGTAGACATGTGTTGTCTCTACCCTGTTGGGGTATGGAGAGGCTGACTGAGTGGTCAGTAGATATGTGTGGTCTCTACCCTGTGTGGGTAGGGAGAGGTTGTCCGTGAGGTCAGCAACGAGCTAGCATGTTAAAGGGCTTCAGAGTTCGTTGGGACGACAACTTGTGTTCTTCTGTTGTATGGGAGTCTCTGGAAGGACTCCACGAACTGCTTCCGTGAGCGGCTTCGTTTTCCAACGAGTGAATGTGATTTCTGGGTTTTGTGTATTCTGCTGTTTGTTTACTTCTTCAAAAAAACAATTCGGTCATTGTTTTTTGTTTGAGGAGGGGGAGTATTGTGACGTCAACGTAAATTATGACGTCAACTTAAAATGACATAGGTAACTACATGACGAAAATAATAAAATTTGACGGAAGAGGAGAGCAAGAACTAACGGCCGAGGCTTTGGTGTCCAGCCTAATTTATTTTGTTTTAATCGTCGTTTTCTCCGTAGTGTTACTATGTGGAGAAGCTGACTTTCAAGTCAGTAGTACGTTGATATTCACTGTGTATGTGCGATACTTCTGATGACGGTACCAGCGAAATATGTACCAGGAAATTTAATTGTTATAGAAATGTTGTGAATGCTGTGTCGCCGAGAGTGACTTAAAACTCCTGCAAGAATATTTATGTGCTCTAATTGTACCACCTCATGTGCGTCGGTGGGCTGAAGTTATTGATGTGAACATTGTAATATCAATACACGGAGAAGCTAATTAATTTTTGTTTTAGATGAACAATACGTGGAATTGAAGTTTATTGTGTTCTATGGGACTTTGCTGAAATCGTGTTCTCTGGGAATTCAATATTGGTTGCTGTGCCTTGTGAATCTACAGTTCTTCTATGGTTTACTGTGCTTTATGAATCTGCGGCTCTTCTTCTGTGGATTACTGTGCTTTATGAATCTGCGGCTCTTCTTCTGTGGATTGCTGTGCTTTGTGAATCTGCGGTTCTTCTGCTATGGATTACTGTGCCTTGTGAATTTGCGGTTCTTCTTCTGATAGTTTGACGTGATTTATTGTGCTTGTTGTGTGGAGACCCTGTTTCTTCTTCTTCATCGCTTGTGTTTGTGAACGGCTGTGCTTATTATGTGGGGACCTTGGTTATCCTTATTTGTCTTCTTTTAGTGTTGTAGACTGTGGCTTGGGTACTGTGGAACCGAGTGTGTTGACTGCATATGTGAGACACTGTGGACGGCGCCGGCGAGATCTGTGAGTGATATCAAGATATGTACTATGATATGCTGATATCTGATGACTGAAGTTCCTATGTATTGATATCTTGATCTATATGCTATGTAGTGACATGTATTGATTTGTACCAGTTCACATGGATGTATGTTTGATGGTTCAGGCAGCATAATTATAAAGAAAAAAAAATCTAACTCGTGTGTTGCCTGGCTATCCATGTGCGTTTGGTGTGGGTGTGCGTAGGGAATAATTATTACACGCATCCAAACTTTTGAGAGCGAGAGTCAGACAGCAAAACACGCACCGCACACCATCCGTAACATTACCCAAGACTGTGATGTCACGCGAATGTATGTCTGGGCATCTTATCTCGAAGGCCACGGCATGATTCTCAGTAACATGTTTTTGGAGAATGGAGGCTGAGCTAATAGAAAGGATGATTGATGTCTTGAAGTGGCAATCTTCGTCAAACTCTAATCCCCTTTAACATAGCTGTTTACACACGTTATCGAGGTTCCGACTCCCAACACCTCATTAACTAAAATCCTCCCATGAGGCTTTCTCCCTATGAAATATGATACGGTTTTCAAACGTAGTTCGCCGAAAAAACACTTGAATTCACTTATAAAGAAAATACAAAAAATCTCAAATGAGTCAATAAATTGAAAAAGTTTTTGAAATTTCTGACTTGACTTACCTTTAGCATTTAACTACAACGTCACAAAGGGCAAACTAAATGATTTAAACTACGATTTTGCCAAGGGCAAAAAGATTTTCTGAAACATGAGCTCACCTTCGGCATTGAACCAGGATGTCACAAAGAGCAATGTAAATTGCGTAAACTAGGATTTTACCGAGGGCAAAATAAATCTGAAACACGAGTTCCCCTTTGCTAAAATGGTCATATTAATTTAGAGGTCTGTGTGCACTGACATAGAAAGAAGGCGTGCTATTGTTCAATGTTGTGTAAGCTTATAAATTTGAGGGACGTGCTAATACGTAAAACAAAATTGACTGAAACACAAAGCGAACCAACAATAGAAAGAAAGCGACAAAATAAAAGAACTTACCGTAACTTAAAACCCGAGAAGCTGAGCAGACAGCTGAAGGGTAGGGGTAGGGGTAGTAAGGGGGTGGGGAAGGCATGTTCTCTGGTGCAGAACGGACTTGTTTCAGTCCAGTGACCACTCATTTACCTCTCTGACCCACTTTACTTAGCCAGTAGTGTACCTTAGTACTTGAAGTGCTCCGTGCGACCTGTCGAAGAAACACGAAAAAAATAATTGCCTGATCATGAAATTCATCCAGTTTAGTACACATTTGCTGTTCATCATTTTATGTCTGGATGACTTACAGAACAAGCAGTTTGCATTCTGCTGATCAGAAAAGAGAAATGAGTAAAAAGGTGTAAGTATTAGCAGTCAAAATGCACATGTATGTAAACGTCGATCTCTCTCTCTCTCTCTGTCTCTGTCTCTGTCTCTGTCTGTCTGTCTGTCTGTCTGTCTGTCTGTCTCTCTCTCTCTCTCTCTCTCTCTCTCTCTCTCTCTCTTTGTCCGTTTCTGTCTCTGTCTGTCTGTCTCCACTAGACTAACAAATGCAAAGTGAGTTTATCTCTCTAAATTCGAAATTAAATCTGGTGGAACATCTCTGAGCCTTCATGGAGTCTACCGTAAAGTGCCACAGTGAATGCCATGTTGCTCCCAGCATTTCATGAAGTACGTGTTTCATAGTTTGTGACCCGTTGCACAAAAGGCGCCGAGGAGGCTGCTCGACCTGAAAAAGATACGATCGTGTGATACGGAAGTGACACGCGTGTAATCGGCACAGAAATGTTTCCTTTTCAAAGGCCACTGAGGCAGTTTTTTTTCAGATTTGAACGGACATGACAAGGTTAAATATCCGTTTGAGCGTTCCATCCTTTTTGCTGCAGAGAGAGAGAGAGAGAGAGAGAGAGAGAGAGAGAGAGAGACAGCGAGAGAGAGAGAGAAGGGGAGACAGAGACAGAGAGGGAGAGACAGACAGACAGATAGACGGGCAGACAGATATGGGCCGGAATAGAGCGCTGGGGTTGAAGGTTGAAGGTTCGAATCATTGCCAGGCCGTTTTGGTGCAGGGAGATAATCCCCTTGGAATTAACATCGGTTCTGACTCAATTTCCAGTACATTCTCCGAATGAGACTATACACTGAGGTTCCGTGAGCGTGAACGCACGCATAACGTCTCGCACAACATGAAACCACATCACCAACTTTCGGAAAAAAAGGCCAGTTCGGGCGTTACTCATTGCGTGAAAAATGGGAAGAATAAAGGAAGAAAAGTGAATGAGTGATACTGATTGAATTACTCGGTAAACGACTGAATGTCGCGCCAGCAGGCAGCTCTTTAGTTGGCTCCACTACGGTAGGCAGCCCGTTGAGTACACGAGA
>JAMYXO010004355.1:0-17644 GCA_033310375.1 Conus canariensis | reverse complement strand
ATTAGTTTTTTAAAAGAGGTGTCGTCCATCCCGTACCCCTGTCCTGTGGGGTGTCCTCTTACAGGGGGGGGGGGCGAGGGGTTGGGGGGTTTTTCTACTGTCGGTACATGTGGGGGAAAACAAAAAAAACCCATCTTCCCCATTAAAAAAAAAAAAAAAAAAAAAAAAAAAAAAGAAAAAAAAAAAAAAAAAAAGGAAACGAAAAAAAAATACAGGAAATTTTTAAAACATAGGGGGAAAAGCAATTGAACAATCTTTACTCCACCAGCAAACAAAGTTCCATTTCGCACTTTTTTTCAACCTCATTCACCCTGCATTTTTGTACTTTTCCATTGTCTGCACAGATAGGGACGAGTCAAAAAAAAAAAAAAAAAAGGCAAATCTCTTTTTTTTTGACTAAAAAATGTGGCTCGGATTACTAAAATTTAACCCTTCCCACCAATTTCCCTTTTGATTTTAACCCCAAATACTTTAATCCCAATCCATCCCACTTTTTTTTTCAAGTGGTAGATTTAATATGCAATTAAAAATGAATTGATTTTGAGACAAGCGGGGCTGTTTTCGGTGACAAAATGCTTTGTATTTTTCCTTAAAGTATGTCCAAATATTTCCCGGACGAGGACAAAGGAGGAGAGAAAAAGGAGAGAAAACAAATTCAATTTCTCAGACAGTTTTATCTTTCGTTGAATGAATGTGATCTCATATTAAATACTGTTTTTAACAAACTCAAAAAAAAAAACACAAACAGAAAAAAACTCAAACTTTTTCTGAGTTGATGAAAACAAAAAAAAAACCCGAATAAATGGTATTAAAACCCAAAAAATTGAACTACCCCCCTTTCCTCTTCATCCTTTAAGCCAAACTTTTTTAACACAGATCCCCCAACCTCTAAAAATTTCATGTCTGTAACGAAGTTGGGCTGGGGGAATATTTGGCTAACCCAAAAAAAAAACCCTTTTTGAACACATTTAAACTTTCATTTTGACAAAAAGGGGGAATATGGGGGAAAAAAAAAAAAAACCAGAAAAATAAGACCTTTACCACCAAAAAAAAAAAAAACCATGTTTAAATTGCGAAGATTGAAAAGTAACCCTGAAATAAGACAAAAGAAGATAGTTTAGAGCATCAACCACAAAGGAACAGCAAAAGGGTTTTAAAATGACACCCAAATGTTTTTATGAAGTTTCAGATACGTGAGTTGGGGCCTTTTCTTTGACCTTTCCCAAAAAACCTGATTTTTGCAACAAAACAGCCCTATCCAAAGCAATCATATTCAAACTTGGTATGACTTCTTCTGGCACGTAGCTTCCAACGTTCCCTATCATCTACTAGTATAAATTACAAAGGGTTTTACACACACCCGTTTTTAGCATTTTTTAAAAAAAAACACACACATTTACACACATCAACATACTTTTATGAAAGACAACATATTCTGTTTTTTTTTCATGGGCAGGACGAAATATGGCGCTGTTCCCAAACTTTTTTTCCCGTGTTGTTACATTCTCCACAAACATTCCCTTCACCCCTTGAAATCACAGACAAGAACAAATCTCCCCCTCCCCGGTACACGCATGCTGTGCAAAAAAAGCCTGAAAATGTAGGGGAAGAGAAAAAAAGTAGTTATGATGGGGAAAAAAACGGAAAAAATTTCCCAGAGACCTGCCTTCACAGGTCGACAGTGTGCCCCTGATAAAAAACCCGTTTTTGTTACAAATAACAGCTGTCCATAAAAATTTTCTCTACCCACATTTTAAAACCTAAAGGGACAAAAATCTTTTAATGGAATTTTTTTCTTTTTAATAAAAAAAAAACACACCACAAAAAAAAACAAAGTTTCATTTTGTGTAACAGAAAACCATCAATACAATTTTTTTCTCACAAAATTGGTGACATTTCCCTTTTAGAAATGGGAAAAGGGCCTTTATATTATTCAAATCATCTTTTTTTTTAAAAAAAAAAAAAACATCAGGGATGTTTTTTTAACTGGAAATAAAAAAAACAGGGTTATACGTTATGGAAAAAGTGAAAAGCATGCCCCAAATTTTGGAGTTTGTAAGGGGGTTTTTTGCAAACAGGAAAGATCCCTTGCACAAATTTTAAGCTGTTCTTTTACAAAAAGCATTCAGGCCACACTTCAAAACCCCCCCATTGGACTAGGCTAGTGGGCTTCTTGTTATTGTTGTCATTTTTGAGAAACAGGTTGTTGGTTTTCTTTTGGCATCCAAGACGCTTGTACTTTTTTGAGAGTAAACTTGCAAAACGGAAAGGGGAAAAGAGAAAATACGCTGTGTTTCTGATGGTGATAAAGATGCCTGCAGAAAAATTGCCTGTCCGCTGGTGCACACCAAAAGGCCCAAGAACCAAGACATTTTTCCATACAGACCGATTTCGTCAACAGCGCGTTGGTATGGGATCAAGTCAACCCAAGTCATCCGCCCCCTCTCGCACCACACACATTCTCTCTACTTTAAAAAGATACACTTTAAAAAAAAAAACATTTCCCAGAGGCTCCCATTTAAAAAATCAATTAAAAGTTGCATACGATTTAAAATTTATTCCAAAAAAAATCTCTCTTAAAAACTTTATCCGATTAAATTTCTCTCCTCCTTCCCACCCTTCTCTTTTCCCTCCCCACACGAAAATAAATTTAAATTTTTTCATATTTCTAAATCTTCACAGTCTTCAACAAGGGGGTAATAAAAGCTTCCTGTTTTTTTTTTTTTTTGGTTTTGGGTTAAAGATGAATAGTACAGTGAAAGGTGGGCGGGAAAAAATTTGGGGGGGTTGGATGGAACTGGTTTGGGCAGGGTGGGACCAAAGGGTGGGGTGGGGGTGGGGGGGCGGGTTTACTTTTGTGCTCGGCAAACCACGGGTTTTCAAATTCGCCAAACCTATCAGCACCCTCAATTAAATTTCCCTGCTTTGTTTTTGGACGTAAGTAGTTCGCTTCTCATATACAGTGAGATTCCAAGTAAAATAAATGACAAAAGCTTACATAAAAAAAAACAAAAAAAAAAATTTGGGGTCTTTTTCCACCCAAATCCCCCCCCCCCCCCCCCCAAAAAAAAAGAAAGACAAGAAACAATAAAACAAAAAAAACCAGATCAAATTAAAAAGATTTAAAAACAGGAATGGAGGAGGAAAGAAATAAGAGAAAAGTCTTTGAAGTTTTGACTTCAGTACAAAAATACAAAATTTTTATTTTTGAAATGACCTTTCAACAATTCAAACAGACTGCCAACCTGTAAAGTCTGCAAACATGCAGTTTTCTTACAGTGAGCATAGAAAAGCCTTTTCTCCGAGTTTGAGTTTTTACTATCTTCTCAATCTCAGTGTGTAAAACCGTTTGAACATGGCAACAAAAAACACCCCTATCAGTCATGTTAAAAAACTCTTTGGGATAAAAAACATATCCCCTCTTTCAATAAAAGTGGAAGTGCACCTGATCCCACTGAAAAGTGCGTATTTCCTTGCTACTTTTATTTCACTTTTTTTTAAAGCCCCGGGAGTTAGCCCTTTGCGTTTTTGTCTAGTGACTTGACCTAGACTGAAAAGTTTTCAGTAACCCTTTTTCTTTTAAAAAATTTTCCTGGCTTGTTATTAAATAAATCTATCTGATAAAAATTTTCCCGCTTAAGTATGTTTCTTATTCTCCTGGATGTGACATGTTGAGCTCAAATATTTTTGATATCTCCATGCTCACCATGACAACAACAAAATAAATACAATAAAAAGGTTAGAGTAACAGAGTAAAAAGTCTGGGAAGGCAAGGTTTTAAAAAACCCTGGAGGTAAAACATGCTTTAAAAGTTCAGATTGCCCCCAAAGGTGAACAAAAAAAGTTTTTTAACGCCACAAAAAACTTGATTTGAAATTTTCATGTCTGTCGACAGGCAGGGCATTTAAAAACACTGGGACGCATTAGAAAACACTCAAAACTTAAACTGTCTCTTGTTATCGGGGGCTACTAAAACCCTCGGGAAAAACCTAGTTGATTCTCATTTTGTCATGCTGGAGGTAAGATTATAAAAACCTTTAGCTATTTAAGCGCACCGGAAAAGTGTTAACCAGTGTCTGACCGGGGGACCGCTTTGCACAGAACCCTGCGAAAGTCCTGGGGAAGGACGTGTCCCAACAGCTCCTGGTTTGTGTCAAACCCCTGTTGCTGCATTTGCACAAATGATTTTTTTAGTTTTGTCAGACTGTCCGTGGCTGCTGCGTCCGGTGGTTTTTTTTACAAGTCAGTTCCCTGGTTACCAGTGAAGGGCAAAAAAAACTCACAGAAACCCTAAATCGCCCTTGTTTGGGGAAACTGTGTTCCTTGAATTGGCAACGTTAGGGTTTTCTTAGCTTTTTTTTTGTGCTCCAGTGCCTTGGGGTTGTTACTCAAGGGTGTAAAGGGGGGGGAAAAAAAAACCTTGTTTCCGGGCCGTTTTGCAATCCAAAAAACCAAATACAGATAACAAATCATGAAAAATTAAAATGAAATGCTGAAATCTGAATATTTTTTGGTAAATTAAAACATTGTTTTGCACTATCCTTCAAGTATCATTCATTTTAAAACCCCCATCAACAAAAGATTTTTGTGTAAAATTCATACGGTTTTTTTGGGAATAAAAAAGTTTTTTTTTTCCAACTCTTTTCCATCATAACACAGTACAACAAGGTCCAAGTTCAAAAAATCCTTAACTAAAATAAGATAAAAAATGTTGAGTCGGGAAAAAAAAAAAAAAGGAAAAAAAAGCAATCACTTTTTTTAAAACCTGCTGATTGAGGCTTTTCTTTTAACGGATAAAGTGTTGGAAGCCCCTCAAGCTTTCACTGTAGATAATTGTACAAGTTTTGATGCATAGGGGATCATTTGCTCGGGACGTCGCAACCCTCACCCCCCCCCTCAAACCCTTTCCCTTCCACATGGGCTGTATTTCGATGTTCGATCAAAAGGAATTATAAATGTACCAAAGTTGATTTGGGCATAAAAAGTTCCCATGCCAGCCCATCGTTGCCGAGTTTGTCCGCCTTTTCCCACCTCCAGTGATTTTTACACGGATTTAATTTTCCCGTTTTTAACTTGTTGTTTTGTTTTTAAAGCTTCACATTTAGTTACTGGGTTGTTACATAGACCACGACTTGACTGTTTTTTCATTTTCAAAAAACTTGGTAAAAAACTGCTGAGATTTGTGTTTTTCAATGTTTTTTTTTTTTCTAATTCTACGTTTTTTGTTTGGGTTTTGCCTTTTCTTTTTTCCAAAAAAAAAAAAAAAAAAAAATTTTAGCAATATGTGGGGAAAAAATTGAACAATTTCTTTTCAGGAATTGTTTTTTTCATGTTAACCAAAAAAAGTTTTTGAGTAAAATGAAAAACAAAATCTCCAAGCAGAAAGACTCCAAAAAAACCTTGCACATCCAGATCTTCAGAACACCTTATTACTGTTCCAGATTTCTCCCCATTGGGGAAGCTGACACTTTTTTTAATCAATTTCTGCCTCATGAGGAAGCGGAACACTTTTCTTTAAATACTCTATTTGTTTCCCCAAAAAAAGTGGAAAAGTATCATGAAATAATAATACACAGAAGTGAAATTTCTGTAAGATTCAGCAAATAAAAAAAAAAATAAAATGGTGGGGATCATTTACATGAATGCCTCAACTTATGTTGACCTAGCAATACTCAGACGCCCCTTCCAAATTCCTTCTCTTTTTTCTTTTAAAAAATGTAAATTTTGACTGTGGTTTTATGCATTACTGGGTACACTGGGTCAAAAAATTTTAAAGTTTTCAGCCATTGGCCCGACAATTGTGTACTTAAAGTAGTAACGGGGCTGGATTTTCAGGCATGAAAACCCTGTCCACCATGCTGAAAAACAGGCACCTATTCGCTTGGGGAAAAGATTGGGTTTGGGAAAGAGGAAAAGGGTGGGGTCCCCCTACAAAAATGCCATTCAAAATTTAAAAAGTTTAGACGCAAGGTTTCCCCAAAATCCAACTTGACCTTTTTTGCCCAAATAAACATAGCAGTTTTTATGGAGCTTCAATTTACTCAATGGAAAAAAAAACTTTTTATTCAAACTTAACAGTGGCAGGTCTGATCAACAAATGGGGGACAACACAGCCCAAAGGCTGAAATGAAAACAATCTCCAACAATGAAAAAAAACCAGGGCATGGAAAGCCAATCCCTATCACCAATTCCTCCCCTCTCCTACGTCCAATATCATTTGTAATTTAAAAAAATCAGGAACCCGCACTACAAACAAAGTTTTGATGAATTCAGGAAGAAAATGGCTGAAAATAGTTACTTGTCTAAAAATCATTTTGTGAAAGGTTCAGTCTGAAAAAGTAACAACCCATTTCCCCATCATTTTTAACCTACTGCCAACATATCCCTTGAATTTTACTAGGGGTAGAATTAAAAACAAAAAACGACAAAAAAAAGAGCACAGGGAACTCTCAAAAAGGGCGGGGGTTTAGGGTTACAAGGAAACCCCCTGTAGGGGAACCATGTTTCGGTTTTAAAAAATGAATCCAAAACGTTAGAGAAATGTTTCACTATGATCTCTGTCTTCACATACCATTATGTATTACCCCCCGTTTTTTAAAAAGCTGGAAAAAAAATATCCTTATCCAGTTTTGAGGGGAATGATTGAATAATTTCAAGTGTTTTTTAAAGAATGATGTGCAACAACTGTTTTTTTATCCGAGTTCAGATGGAAAAATCGCTTTTCTTAATTTTTGCAAACCCCCTACAGAAAAAAACATAAAATAATACAAAAAAAAAATACAAAAAAATTATGAAATTAAAGTAGAGTTTTGCAAACTACAGACAAAATCAAAAAACAAATTGACATACAAAAGAAGAGGGACTTAACAAATTTTTTAACAAACCCTACACAAACAAAATCAGGATCCCCATTGCTACATAAAAGGCTTTAAAAATTTGGAAAAGATTTGCAGGACTTTAAAACATGTCACCTATTAAAGAGATGTTTTGCAAGAATTGTGTGTATCTCAATTATGCTAGGATTTTGTCACAAAAAGCCCTCACAAAAAGCACTCAACCTACTTCTACCAAATACTTTGAAGCGGGAAAAACCTCACACGTTGTCTCCTCTTCCCAGCGAGCGTGAAGTTTGTTTCCTTTGGTCCTTTCCCCTTCCAGAACCATCTGAACACGCAAAAAATATCCATCAACACCACAACACGCAAGTATTTGTTGTAATAGTTGAAAAAGTCACCGACACAACAGACAACATAAACCCCCAATGGTAAAAATATTGACCAAAAACCTTTATTTGAACGGACTTGTGTTTTCTTAAAAAAATTTGATCTCCTCCTGATGTATAATTTTCCCGTTTTCAGTAGACGCTGTGAATCACCCATGTTTACCCTTCTCGCCACATGCATCCCTAGCCTTTCGACTGGTCTTTCTCAGTCCTTTGATGATGACGGTGGTTGATGTTTGCGATGCTTCCTTTGCGTCCCCCCTTTGCTGGTGCTCCCTGAACCCCCAGATTTCCCTGCCCCAGAACCCCGCTGCTTCCAGGCAAGAGTTCATGGCGGGCAGCTGCAACCCCCCCGTAAAAGGAGACAGTCCTGGAAACCCATTGGGGGCAAAGGCTGGGGGAGAAGCGGGGCCCCCGGGGTCAGGTGCATCATGGACTGGGGGAAATGCCTCCTGCGTCCTGCCCCATCTGCTGAGGGAAATGCTGTGGAGCGGCATACGCATTCCCTTTGAAATGCTCCCGTTTGAACAATTTAAAAACGGGAACAGCACGTTGCCCCCAAACATTAAGTACCAGCATAAATGAATAAACAATCAATATTTTAAAAAAAATAGACACAAAAATTTGTTCCACACAGCATACTGCATGAAAAAACATCAGTATATAAAAATCATAGCCAAAAGTAGTTCATAGATTTATCGTCCCCAAAAATGCCAGCATCCACCTGTTTATGCGACACCCATACGCATCAACTGCAGCAGCAGCCCCCGCCATACAAACAACACAATTGTTTCCAGAAAATGGTGCTGTCGAAACCCACCTGTAATGTCAGAAAAAAAGATAAAATGTTGCAATGTCAATACACTGTATAATCAGTTTTACTAAAAAATTTCACGCATCTAAACCCAAAGTAATGTCACCACAATCCCTCAATTTCGATATTAAGTCACGATTATTCCACAGTAGCATAACACTAAACATCACAAACTGTAAAACCCAACACAAAAACATCACCAACTGAAAAATTTCAACATGCGTCAACATTGAACTGTATAAAAGATTGAACCCCAACCATTAAACCCCAAAAAAAAAAAAACCACTATAAAAGACTAAACCCCAACCAAAACCCCCCAAAGTGTTTTTTTTTCAAACTTACATGTCCAAACAATGCCTTACCCCCCTATTTGGAATGCGACACGCCATATAATCAAAATTTTTTTAAGAAAAAAAAAAAGGGAAAAGGGAAATTTTTGGCGGGGTTGGGGGGGGAAAGTGCAAGGGGGGGGAAAGTGCAGGAAAGCTTAATTTTTCCCCCTTTTTCCAAGTTAGCCGAAAGGGGAAATCCCCCTTTTCGGAGTTCATTTCTTAAAAAACTTTATTAAAACTAGCTCAGTTTTCTCCTTATTTTTTGTAAAAGGAACTTTTTTTGGGGAAAACTCTCCTTTTAAATATGTCTTTCCCTGTCGTTGTTAGGGTTTCCCAAAAAACCTCGTTAAAGCTTGCTTTTTTTTAAAAAAGGACGGGGTTTTTTTTTCTGAAAAAAAAATTTTCTCCCATTTTTAATTCCCCAATAAAATTTTCCTCCATTGCTACTTCCCCTGCAAAAAGTAAACCCTTTTTTTTTTTTTGTTTTGGCTTTTTCTGGTTGGTTCCTAACCAGGTTATTTTGAAAAGCATTTGTGTCTGTTTTCTTGCCGAAGTGATACCTTTGTTGTTTACGCATGGGGGACCTGGTCTCCTTTTACCGGATTTTCCCCCCCTTAAAGGGGGAGTCAGGGCATTCAAAATTGTGAGTTAAATTTTTAATGTTTAGGGAGGTCAACCAGTTCGGGCTGGGGAGTCACCCTACTTCTAAGTACACCCACTAAAACAGTGGTGTCGGGGATCGTGGAGTTAGCCCGTTTCTAACCCCCTTCCCACTTGGGCTTTGACCCCTCAGGCCGATAGTGGAACAGACGGTTTGGGGAAATTTAGCCTTCCCAAAAGACTTTTCTATTATACTTTTCCCCCCCAAAAGGTTTTTTCACAATTAGACAGTTTCCCAGAATGGAGCAGATTAAAACAGGGGTCATTGAAACAAAAGGGAAAGGGCCTTTGGCGGGGGACACCCTTTTGATCGTAAAAGAACTTCAAGTAAAATTCAGTGAGAGTACCCCTAGTCCCAGTCGGGCTCTGGCCCGGGAAAGAATTTTTTTTCTCCTGGGGACTTTCAGCCACATCCCAAACAGCTCTTGCCAACTTCTAAAATAAACAAACAATTTACTGTTTGTCTCCAACAGTTATGCATACTCCCTTGGTAATAAAAAGAACAAAATCCTTCTTTGGACACTATCATTGTGCATTTCTTTTTTTACAACCAAGCTGAAAAGGGGTTGTACATTATCCATACCCCAGGGATAAAACCAAAAAAAAAAAATGAAAAAAAGGGAAAAAAAGATTCAGCTTGGAGAAAAAAAATTTTCCAAAAATTTTTCCCAAAAACCCCAGCCCCCGGGGTTTTCCCTAACTTTTTAAATTTTCTTTACACATATGGTAACGGCGGGTTTAAATTTTTTTAATTTTCTAAAACCACAAAGTTTTGAATCAAAAGAAATCAAAGACATCCCAGTCTCGCGATGTCGACGATTTTCGGAAAATTTGGGAATTTATTTGTTTGTGCCTTTTTTGGTTTGGTTTTTTTATCTCTTTGGTTCTGAAGTTTGTTTTTTGGGGTTTTTGAAGATGCTTGTTAAATTTTTCCCCCAAAAAACCTTTCCCAAAAACCCCCAACAGGACACCAAATGTTTTTTTTTCCCAAAATTTTCACTTTGGGGAAAAAGGACCATCTTTTTTTTCCCAAAACCTTCCCATTTTTCCCCAAACCTGTGGGAACCCTGGGGAAGGCCGGGGGTCCGGGGGGTTGTCTTAGGCCCCCTGGCGGGCAGGGTAAAGTCCCCTGAAGCTAAAGGGGATTTCTACACTTTTGATGGGAAAAAAATTTGGGCATTTGGAGACCCCTCACCCCCTTTTTTTCCCATGCCATCCTCAAGACCAACTTTAAACCTGACATTAATTTTTATGACCTGTAGCAGTGGAGTTAATTTAAATTTAAAAAAAAAACAGGGGAAACCCAATTTAAATCTTTTTTTGGACTTTTTTTTGTAAAACCCAAGTTCTGGAACTTATGAAGACAGCTTTCAGTTTGAACTCGAGAAATAGTTTGTGGTCACCAAAATTTGTGAAATTTGGGGTTAAAAAAACTTCCTTGGGAAAGGAAAAAAATAGGGTTTTTTTCACTTCAGCCAAAAACTTTTGTGGCCTTGGGTTTATTACGCGGGGAAAAAATTCAGCCTGCAACTCTAAAATCTCAGGAGGAAAGGGGTGGTAGTGGCATATGGGGGGGGTAGGGTTATTGGTGCAACAGTTAAGTGCCTGGGGTCATAGATTTAAATGTGAAGGGTTTTACACCCACACTTAGATTTAAACCCTTTAAACCCCCGCCTTGGCTTTTTAAGGGGTGTGCCCGGCCAACTGACAAGGGCTAGGGAAAACCAAGGCTACATTTAAAAAAGTTGTTTTTCCCCTTCATGTTACGCGGGGATTGTCTGAAGTTGTGAAAAGCCCTAGCATTAAAATTTTTCAGTCTCCAAAATCCCCCCAAGTTGGAGTGTGACTGCCCAATGGAGGGGTAATCAAAAAAAAGGTTCCCCCCCCACATAAAGTTTTTAAACCCCCGTGATGAAATTTGGGACCTAGTGTTCAAGTGATTTTGGGTTTCAGATTTATTCCCCGGGGGTCTTTTTGCCAGGGTACGACAACAACAACAAATTTTAAACCCCCCAAAGTGTTTGTTTTTTAAGAAATCCAGAAAAAAATTTTTAATAAATTTTCTAGGGAAAAAATTTAAAATTTATTCAAGTTGGGCAAGTTAATTTTTAGTGGAAGCAAAAAAAAATTATAATTTTGAAAATTAAAAGATTTTTAAATTAAAAAAAAAAAAATATTTATAAACAAGGGTTTCCCTAAACCTTTTATATAAGTTGTATTTAAAAAAATACACTGGGGTGGAAAAAAACTTAAATTTGACTTCCCCATTTAAAAAAACCCGTGTGTTTTTCCCGTTTTCCCCTTTTTCCCATAAAGGATTTTGGTGAAATTTAGCTAAAAAAAGGGTTCCCCCACGGTCATAAAAATAATAAAATTTTTTTTGTGTTTTTTGATTGACTGCTTTGAAAAATTTTGGGAAATTTTTTTTTTTGGGGTGGTTTTTATTTTTTTACTGAAGCGGTCAAATGTACAACAAAAAAATTTTTTTGTATGTTTAGTTGGTAATTTTAAATTTCAGAATAATTTATAAAAATTTTAGGTGTGTTCTTTAAAAGGGTTTGGAAAAAATTTTAATTTTGTGGTGTGTTTGTTAGTAAAAAAATGGGGACAGTTAGTCCCCAACATTTACCATAGAAAACAATACAAGTCAAAGAAAAAATTCACTGCCCTTTATGTAGTCTTGTAATTTACATTTAAAATACAGGTAAGAAACCCAAACACAGAAAATATTTGCACTCCAAAACACAGTTCCTTGTACAGTATTTTTTCACAGGTTTTGTCCACAAAGTTTACGTTTAAAAACAGAAATAAAGTCACAAAGGGGGGCAATGTTCATATTCTTTCAAAACAAAGGAAATAGGGGAAAATGAGTTCATATTGCATAATTTACAGCGTACAAAAGGTAAGCACAGGTGAGTTTTAAAGGGAAAAATCAGGTATGCATACTATACACAAATGAGGCACTGTCAAAATATTTTTGCTTGGGGGTTGTGAAAAAAGCCCCAAAACAGCCCCTGTCCTTGCACAGAGAAAAACCGCATTTCCCGCATTCAAAGGGGGTTTTGGATTTTGTTTTCTGCAGGGGTGCGTTTAGGGGCCTTTTGCACACACAACCAGTTTCGAACCCCCCCCTTGCTTTCAAACTTTCTGATCTCGTGGGGCAGCTGGCTTCTTTATGTGAGGGGGTTTTGGGGTTGACATCAAGAAAAGGGGCCCTTTTTTTTTTCTGGGGTGGGAAACCCCTGATAAGGGCCCCGGGGCACTTCCAGGTTTTGAGAAAAGGGGTTGCGACGGGGGCCCCCTGGGGGTCCGATACAAGATGTAAGAAATTTTTGCCCCTTAAAATCGGAGTAAAAACCCAAAAAAGTATTTTCCCCCACTTCTTTAACTTTTTTGGAATGCCATAGTTGACCCAAGCTGGTCATTTTTGTTTCCCCCGTTGTAGTTTTCATTAGGTTTCCCGGATGGCGATAGGCTTTGGGTATGTGGGGATCTGGCCCCACCCGGGTTTTTCCCTTTCCCCGGTAAATTTTGATGTTGCCCGTCTTGTTTGGGGGTGGAAAGTGCACTGACTTGGCGGGTTTTTTTTTCCACCAAGTCACGGGCCCTCAGTTTTGCCCTTCGCTTTTTCCCTTTATCCCGCCCCCTCTCCTTCAGCTTTTCAGGTTGTGGGAAAAAAGGGGACCTTTTGCGGTTGAGGGGACGGGGCCACAGGCGTAGGTCCTATTTGCCCGCAGAAAATTTCCCTAAATCGGGCTGATGTAAAAAAAATTGTCGAAATAGGGCTTTGGGGGTTTCGTATTTTAAAAATTTAAAAATTGGGACCAGATCCGCACCCACCCTTTTGCCAAGAGGGGGGGTCTGACTGTCCTTGCCCCTTTGCCGGTGTAGATGTTTTAAGTTTTTAACCCGGGTAGTATGTTTCTGAAACAGCAAACCCCCCGCCTTGATGCCCCATTTGGGGGGGTTTTTTTGGGGGGGATTCTGGAGGAAAAGGGGTACTACCCTTGAATTTTATCATTGCTTATTTCCCCAAATGACGTTTTTTTGTGTGGGGTTATTGTGTGCTGCAAATTTCTGTTTGGCTTTGTCTGGGCACTGGTCGCACCTTGTGGAGTTTGTAATGGTTGGGACTGGTTCGTGGGGGTTTTGGTGGTAGAAACATTCAGATGAAAAATGAGTTATTTTTCATAACGCCTTCTGACATTACTTCAGCACTTTTGGCGTCTCAGTTCGGCCCCTTGCTCCGTAGCTTGATAAATTTGGAAGTGAACAAAACCCCCTTTAGCAACAGATCCCCGGTATGCGCCCCATTTTTGTTGCTGTGGTGTCGACGAAAAATTTTTTGCCCCTTTTGTCGCACATACAAATTTGGTTTTTCTCAGCAATCTTTTCTAGCATAAGGGTGGAATAAATTTTTTTGAAAGTACCAAAAAGGGGTGATCCAGTCCAAGAGACCTTGTGGGCCAACAGAATGAGTGAAGCGTTGTTGGTGATCGTGACCGTGTCCCGACCACTCGTGGCGAAATTTTATCAGAAATTTCCCATTGTCGTTGGACAAATACTGGTGTGAACTGAACTAACTCACATTGGCAAAAAACATGGTGTGAACTGAATAATCCAGTTCCCCAATCACATCACTTTGTGGTCATCTCCAAGCCCATCGCTTTCTGGTTGCACAAATCTTGATAAAATTTATCGAAAACTCGTCGTCGTATGTTGGAAAAAACGCCCATCTTGACCAGAAAAAACTTTGAAAAAAAACTTTGTGAAAAAAACTTCTTAAAAATTGCAAAGTAACAGCTAGGCTGAAAAACGCGGGCAGAAGGGGGAAGGCGAAGCTTTCCGGATGATTAAACCCTTCTCCCTGCATCGAGGTTCTCCTTCCATAACAACGGCTCCAAATAAAGGGATATCGACGTTTGGGTGTGGGGCGGTTTGGGGGCTGTGCGGGGAGTTGCGGACGGTCGGATGGGAAGTCAAGAAATAAGGGGTTCCTTTTCCAGATTATCATAAATAGGTAAAAAAAAGAATTTTGTAAGATCAGTGGGCATGACGTTCCCCAAAAAAAATCAAGTTTGAAAATTTTCACAGAAAAAACGAATGTTTTTTAAAAAAATTGTTTTTGAACAATATTTGTTCTTTTTTTTTTTTTTTTTTTTTTTTTAGTAAATTTACCAAACCCCCGGTGCTCTGTCACACAATAAAGAACCGGAATCATAAATTGCCCCTTTTAATTGGCCTTTCAGCTAGCATTAATGACAAGATAAAAGCGCAATGAATGTACTTGCATTTTTAATTTTTTTGTACATAATATTTAACACTTTTTCTTGATAATCTTTAACCTTTTTCTTTTCTTTCTTTTTTTTTTTTTTCTTTTTTAAAACAAGCATATTAAATACGATATGTTTTAAACCCATTTGATTTCACCAAATTTTGTTCCCATGATGGCGAAAAAATTGAAAAAAAACGAACTTTTTAAAAGGAAAAAAAATTGTGGGGAAAAAAATTCAAGAGAGAGTTCTTGAATGGGAATGTGGATATAACCATAGGAGGGAATCTAACCCAAAAAGGTGACAACTTTCCCAACTTCCAGTGCGAAATGAGTCAGGTTTTGTGAAAGTATGTGATAAATCGGGTTTGAAAGTAAACTTACTTTCACAAAAACAACCCCTGTGTCACAAAACGGATGGGTTATGAAAAAATAAAAAGGGGGAAAGAGGGGATTGAAACAGATTCCCCACAAATGCGCTTTAAATATTCCTAAAAATTTAAACATCTGTTCACCGAGTATGAAACATGCCTGGAAAGGGGCCGCGGGCATGATGTTTGCGTGTGAGTTTTTGTGTGTGTGGAAAAAATAATTTTTCATTTGTAAAACTTTCAAAAACAAATGGTAATTGTGTGTATTAAATATGTTTCATTATGTAAAATTTTCTAAACAATCTAGTATCTGCACCATGTTCAATTTAATTTTAAAAAACCCCATGCATCCTCAAAATGTTTTGGCTCGTATGCATTCCAGCCAGACCATTTGTTATTCCCCGACTTGTATCGGGATTGGGGATTAGATTTAAAGCAAAAAAAAAAACGAAAATCCCGAAAAAAACAAAAACAAAGCCAAAAAAACGGTTAAAATCAAAAAAACTTCAAAGAATACCCCGGGGGCAAAAAAAAGAATGAAATCCAAAATGCAGTAACAAAAGGGAAAAAAACATGGCTGCTTCTGCAAAGGTTTTTACCAAATTTAAAAAAGCTGACCCAAAACCCCTCCCCCCCAAGCTTGGACTGAAAGTTTGATGAATGCTTTATTATTTTCAAAATCTGTAGTTTACGAGGAAAAAAATCTGGTTTTTTAAACCAAATTTTAAATAGCTTTGCTGTACTATAATTCTTTCGTTACGAAAATTTAAATTTCCCGTCTTTTAATTTCTTTATCTTGCCATCGGAACCCCTAAATCTCTGAATTACTTACACAACTTTCATTTAAAAAAAAAAAGTCCCCCCCCCCTCCCCCTCAAACAAAAAACTTTCCTTTCCTCTACTACCCATAAATCTCGGATTAGGGTTTAAAAAACTTTCATGACAAACTTTTTTTCGTTCGTGTTTTCCCAAACTTTCTTAGTTACACAATTCCTTTGACAAAATTTTTTTCGTTCCAGTGCATCCATAATCTTTGCCTTGTTAAAAAAATTCCCATGAAAACTTTTTTTCAGTTCCAGTGACCCCAAAATCTTTGCCTTAGTTCACAACTTTCTAAAAAAAACTTTTTTTCATTTCCAGTGCTATCCCTAAATCTTTCCTTGTTACAAAAATTTCAGACAAACTTTTTTTCGTTAGGTCTACCCCTAAATCTTTGCCTTGTTAAAAACTTCCTGAAAAAATTTTTTTTTCATTTCCCAGTGTATCCCAAAATTTCTTTGCCTTAGTTACAAACTTCATGACAAAGTCTTTTAGTTAACGGACACTTCCATTTCCATCTTCCCCCCTAATTTTTGGTTTTAGGTAAAAAATTTTTGTGAAACTGTTCTTTTTTCTCAGATACAGACACTTTCCTTTCTGTAAATTTCCTTTACGTTTTTTTGTGATGTTTTCAAGCACGGGTTTCAAAAAGACAGAGAATTGATTAAAAAAAAATTTTTGCACGACAATGATTAAATCTTTTTTTTTTTCCCTTTTTTCAGGCAAAATGCTTGTTACAAAATTAAAAATTTACAATGTCCTGCAAATTTATTTGGATAAAACAGGCCCCCTCGAACCCCACTGATGACTCAGCAGGGCAGTGTTCCTCCGGTAGGTTCCTTTGATAAATTAAGACAGCTGCCCCTTTTGGGGATTCCCCGTGCTGCAGGTGCCAAGCCCCCTATTGTGGTGGTGGAGGGGGGGTGGGGGTAGGAGGGGGTGGGAATGGTGGCATGGGGTGCAATGCCCTTGCGGTAAAAAGAGTGGGCAGCTAAAAAACAACCCAAAAACCAACCTTTTAAAAAACCTGGAATTTTTTAAAAACTCAACTTTGAAAATTGTTTGCTTCCCTTCGTGCTCTTCTTGGCGCTGGCGTTTCTCTTGATAATGCTTTGTGGGGCCCTTTGATCCGCACTCTTGAGGATGTTGGTTCTGTAAAAAAAACGCAAAACCCAAAAAGTCTTTTAAAACCTGAAATGTCGAGGCAAAATAAAAAAAAAAGAGGTAGGTATTCACAAAAAGGGTTTTTAAAAAAAAAATTTCAACTCATAAATTGTCTGGGGCCAAAAAGATACAAAGTTTTCAGGACAAAAAAATTAGCGGGGAGTTTTGTTTTCCTTTGATCAGAAGAAAGAACAAGGAGGGTCACCAAATTGAAGTGGGAATATATCCATGTCCCAAATCTCAATTCCATTATCGACACATTCCTTTATACTCATTCCCTTTCAAACATAAGGCCTTAGGAGGGCCTATATAAAGGGGAACCCCCCCCCCCCTACACCAAACCTGAAAAAATAAGCTTACCAAGTGAGAATAAGACAATTACCTGAAAATGGGGCTTATTTTGTTTTCTTCTAAAACTTGATGACATGAACAGACTTGCCTACCCCCAAAACTGCTACTGGTAAAGCAGGTTTTTTTTTTTTTTTTACACCGTTTTCCACTGAGACAGAGGGTACCTGCTTAGCGTAATAGGTTTAAAAATGGATCTTTACTCACAATTACTTTCAAAAAAGATTTGCAGCTAAAATTTGCTCAAATTCAACTCCTTTTCCCCCGTCTAGGTCATGGTGTAGTACTTTTATTTGTCAAATGTATTCAGTCATTGGGGGAAAGGACATGCACACAACATGACAAGAAGAAAACCCTTTCCACAGTATGGCGAAAGAAAGAGGGCATTTTCCCGTTTTTGAGGGGTTTTTGGCAGTTGAAGAAGGGAATTCCCGGCTGAGATAGTTTCCCCCCGACCAAAACACCCGCCCCTGGGTGACATGCACACAGTATTTATGTCGGCGTAAAAAAAAAATTCTCACCCTGCCCGGGTTTCCCAAAGCCGAGAAGGGCCCCAAAAAAACCCCCAAAAACCCCCAAAAACTGGACTGAAGTGAGGGAAGTTCATTGGGAAAGGGAAATTTCGGAAAATGATGAAATGGT
>JAMYXO010004354.1:12500-17645 GCA_033310375.1 Conus canariensis | reverse complement strand
CCCAAAAAAAAAAAAAAAAAATAAATAAAAAATAAATAAAAAAATAAAAATAAATAAATAAAAAATAAAAATAAAATAAAGTCATATTGACAACAGGAGTCTTCAAAATAGATAGCTAATGTTCATTTTTAACTATGTTCATGTGACAGTCTCACTACTTAATCACCAGACAGCAGAAAACAAACAAACAAACAAACAGGCGACAGACAGAAGAAAAAAAAGAAAGAAAAGAAAGAAAGGAAACTGGCCTGCTACGAATTGTAACTGGAGAACAAATGTAAAGATTTGAGTCAGGTAAACAGCTAAATGGGCTACCACACACACACACACACACACACACACACACACCACACACACACACCCAGTGGGCGACCGCAAAGCAAGACAGAGATAGAAGCTCGGTCGAAGAGAGCGACAAAGAAGAGGAAAGTGCTTGAACAGAATGTTCAGAAGGCGGGAAATAAGTTATATACTGCCATTTCTGATAAGGTTATGCAGAACCGTACACAAATTTACAGATGAAATTGTACACCATAACCTTTTTCTATACTCATTTGAACAGGTCTGTGGTTCCTTTTTTTTTTTTTTCACCTCAAATGTTGATTTATGCCCGTTGATTTGATGCACTGAGAATCCAACTATTCTCTCAACGTAACACTATCTTGTGCATGTCCAGTGCTTTTTCCAGCAGATTTTTTTTTTTTTTTTCCGAACAGAAATTCACAATTTTTTCCTTTTTTTTTTTTTTTTTTTTTTTAGAGGGGACGAGGGAGAGGGTGGTGGTAATTAAACCAAAGAGAAAAACAAATAAAGTGACAAAGAAACGCAGTATGATAACATTTCACAAGTGAAGAAACTGTAAACAAAATGAAGACAAAATGCAACCAAAAAAATGACATACGCAAACGTACTTTTTTCATTAATCGTTAGTTTTATTTTATACTGGTTCACAAAAAAGCCGGTTAGTATAGCTTTTTTTTTAATTCAGAAAAACGCGCGTATTTCATTCTTTTTGCTTTTTTTTTTTTTTTTTTTTTTTTTTTTTTTTTTTTTTAGCTGTATAGCTCGTGTGTTTCGGTGGGTTTCTTTGTTTGTATGTTTATAATTTTTGAAATATTAGGCTTGATTTCATTTACTTTGCATTTAAAGATCAAGTGGGTATCATCCGTTTTTGTAACATCATTACTTCCAAATAAAACAAATCCTACTTTTTGACTTTAACATAAAACGGCGCTTGCATTTAGCCCGTAAAATCCTGTCTCAAATCTCTCCGAAACATGCGCACTAAAATGGAGGACCATAATGAATTTCAGTGTGAATCGTTCTGATTGTAACACAAACAAAATTTTTCAGTATCTGCAGTTTTCGTTTAAATCAAAAAGTTTGAAACAAAGACTGATGTAGTACAATTTGAGTTTCTGCCCTTCAAAAAAAAAAAAAAAAAAAAAAAAAAAAAAAAAAAAAAAAAACTTTCGTTTGCTGTTCGAGGTTATATCCAACGTTCATTGAGTTAAACTCTATACTGAAGAAACATCATCATGAGAATTAATATTCTCTCCTGGGTAATGGCTAAGACGATTTGCCTATCGCAAAGTAATTCTAGAAAAAAAAAAAAAATCCCAATCTCATCAAAACAAGATCATGATAAACTTGGTCATTAATAATAATAATAATAATAATAATGATAACAATAATAATAATGATAGTAATAATAATAATAATGATAATATTAATAATAATAATAATAATTATAATAATGACATTTTCCATGACAGCTCTCCATGTAAGGAATAATTCTCTCCGAATATTTAAGCTATGAGCAAACTCTCTCTCTCTCTCTCTCTCTCTCTCTCTCTCTCGTCAATCATGTCAGTGAAAAATGTTTTTTTTACCCGGTCTGTCCGTTTCTGGATCATGAAGCCTTCATTTCTGCTGACGTCCATCCTTAAATGTCTGACGTAATACTTTGAAATTTCGTCCAAAGGATGTCGTAAAGACAGGCCCGTGTAGTCCTCGTTCATCAAGGCTTGACTCGCGTGTCAGATCAATATGGCGTTTCCTTTTCACTTTGCTTTAAAATAAAAAAAAAAAAAAGGGGGGGGGGGGAGGGGGGGGGGCAAAGAAGTATGAATATCGTATACCCCCTAGTAAAGAGAGGAGAGAGAGAGAGAGGAGAGAGAGAGAGGAGAGAGAGTGTGTGTGTGTGTGTGTGTGTGTGTGTGTGTGTATGTTAGTGTGTGTGTGTGTGTGTGTGTGTGCGCGTGCGTGCGTGCGTGCGTGTATATATATATATATATATATATATATATACATATATTATATATTATATATTATATATATGTGTGTGTGTGTGTGTGTGTGTGTGTGTGTGTGTGCGCTCTTCCCAATACTATCTTAGCCCAAGACATGAACATCAAAGCGGTCGCGAGCGCCAGACACACCGAAACTGGCGGCGCGGGAGATGGGATAGAGAGAAGGAAACGGGGGGGGGGGGGGGGGGGGGGGGGGGGGGGGTAAACGAACGGTGGAGCACAACACACGCATGCACGCACACACACTAGGGCGAATCTTTTTTTTTTTTCTTTTTTTTTTTTTTTGTTTTTGAGGATGGATTGGAGGAGAAGAAGGAAGGAGAAGGGAAGGGTGGGGGGAGGGGGGGGGGAGGGGGATGATGAAGGGGAAGAGATAGAAAGATGTAAGGGGCACGAGGTAGTGTTGGAAATAGTCCAAATGAGTATGAAAATAGGACACGGGACTGGTAGGAAATAAATGTGTGTGTTGGGAGCGGAAGGTGGGGGTGGGGCTGGGGGTGGGGGAGGAGGTGGTGAGATGAAGGGGGGAGGATATGGAAAAAAAAAAGAAAAAAAAAGAAAAAAAAGAAGAAGAAAGAAACGGTTCAGTTCGCTGAGCCTACATTCCTTAGATATCTCCACACACACACACACACACACACACACACACACACACACACACATACACACACACACACACACGCACGCACGCACGTACACACACACACACACAAACACACACACACACACACACACGCACACACACGCACACCACACTCACACACACACACACACACACAACACACACACACACACACACACACACATCAAAACAAAACACAAAAAACCAAAACCCTAATAATCGGAAGGAGTGGAAGGGGGTGAGTTGAGGGTGGAGGTGTGTGTGTGTGTGTGTGTGTGTTGTGTGTGTGTGTGTGTGTGTGTGTGTGTGTGTGTGTGTGGGGGGGGGGGACACGAAGAGGCGAAGCTCCTCTATCAATCACCATCACACAGACACTTGAGACAAGATGTTAGGGCGGGGGTTGGGGTGGGGTGGGGGGGGGGGTTGGGGGGTCAGGAGGGGGACAGCGGGGCGAGAGGAGAGGGACGGGGATGGGGGCAAGGGGGGAGGGGGTGGAGGAGTGGCGGAAGAGGAGGGACAGGACACGGAAAGAGGGAAGTGGGGGGGGGGGGGGGGGGGGATCTCGGGGAAGGTTGACGTCACGCCTCCAAACTTCATCTTAGATTTAGTCATCAACCGGGAATTTGAACTTTTTCTTCCATTTTTTTTAATAAATTTTTTCGACTGGCGTTTTGATTTTTTTTTTTTTTTTCTGTTAAGGAGAATATCCATTCACTGTTACTACAAAACAGCACCAGGTCGAGTCATGAACGAAACAAGGTGTGGTAATATATCCGGCTGACCCAGTAAAGAGCTGGCCGAATGGTCTCTGACGTGACGAGGTAGAATGATGTGATTCACTTCTATTCTCGTTTTGTAAGTTTCTTGAAATGAAAATTCTGTCATATATTTCAATCCCTCCTCTTTCGTTCGTGTGTGTGTGTGTGTGTGTGTGTGTGTATGTGTGTGTGTGTGTGTGTGTGTTATTCCCTCGGTAAAGAGGGTAAACAAACATTAATGTTGCAGTTCAAACTATTCAGAACTCCATCAGATTTTTATCGTTGCCCCTTCGTTTTAGGATTCGTTTTTTTTTTTTTTTCATCATTGAAAGAAATATTTCCTTTTTGCATTATCACAGAATGCAGCATCTGGCTATCACTGTGTGTGTGTGTGTGTGTGTGTGTGTGTGTGTGTGTGTGTGTGTGTGTGTGTGTGTGTGTGTGCGCGTTTTTTTTGTTTTTTTTTTTAAGTAATTCTTCAAGACTTCTTCTTCACATGTCAAAATCTCTTACAAGGCAAATGAAAAAAGAAGAAGAAAATGAAGAGAAAGCATGTGCGTCCAAAATCTGGAACGTAGGGCAAAAGCAGTGTAAGACCAAAGCTTGCTGCATTATCAGTTCACTCATGAATTCATCATTGCAGTTCGAAGGCGGAAAAATATGGTGAAAAAAAAATGATAATAACTTGACGACCATCGCTTCGTCTGCTGCGCCAAGTTTTCGAAACAACTAGGCCGATCTGTCACGTGATTGTAAATAACGTATGATCAGAGGTGCGAAAACAACATTGTTATCATACGTCAAAAACAGACAAACAAAAACGTCAAGCTCAAAGTGATGTCGATTTGCGGCGACTCCACTTTAAAAGGCAAAGGGCGAGCAGTGATCTTGAGTCAGGGGAGGCAACAAAGGGAAGCCAGTTCGTTTGACAAACTGTTCCGTTTCGAACCGTGAACCGAACGACTGAAATCGATGAAAGGAACGGTCAAAACGTTAGCATTAACCCTGACTGACTGACTGAAACCATTTACTGTCAGATTAGCATAGTGTTGTACTGACAAGCATTAACCCTCAAACGACCAAGTGCAGTCGGTTGGAACCCAGCAGCATATTTTCATGTGTCGTTTTTGAGACTTTTGTAAGAAAAAAAGTTTCAACCATGAATTTGTCAATCTATGTCTCTTTGAACTTCACATGCAGTTTTACAAAAATCGGCACAAGGGTATGACAACTGTAGTGAACATTTTCTTTGGGGTCCAAATGGACCCAGCAAGAAATATATGGCATATGATGTTATTGTCTTCAATTTTATCAAACTTTTCACATTTACTAAATGTTTGTATTGTGTTACAGTAAACCAGGGACAACAGAACTAGATCTAGGTTCTTTTATTTATTATTTCTTGTTCTATGAAAGAAAAGAAGAGATTTTGTTTTATAAGAAAGATTCAAAG
>JAMYXO010004353.1:0-17648 GCA_033310375.1 Conus canariensis | reverse complement strand
CCCCCCCCCGTTTTTTCCCTCTTAAAACCGGGTGATTTTAAAATGGGGGCCCTTTTTTATTTAAAAAAAAATTTACAACACTTCCCACTTTTCTTTTTCCCCCACTTGTTCGTTAATACCAATTTTTTTTAACTTTTCCTTCGTCCAATTTTGAGCCCCCAAATTTGGTTCATTGGAAACCCCTTTCCCCCAAAACCTGAAAATCCCTAAAATTTTAATGCCGCCGATATGTTATGATGAGTTATGGGGAAGGAAAAAGTAGCCCCTCCCCCCAGTTTCTTTTTTAACTCAGGTCGATCCCAACTAAAAGGGGGCCCCCTTTTAAAAACCCCAAAAAAAAAAATTTTTACTAAAACGTAAACACATTTTTTCTTTTTTTCCCCACTTACAGAACGTTAATACTCGGAAAAATTTAATAACTTGCAGTCAATGAACACAAACTGTTCAAAACTTAGTTCGAAAAAGGGGGCCCCCGGATGTTTCAAACACATATGGACTCTCGCGGTTTTGTGCTATTTATGGGGGAAAACAAGACCACAAAAACTATTTCTGCGCTAAAAAACCCTAAATTATCAAAACATTGAAAAGGTTTGAAAATCCCTTATAATAGGCCCCCAAATTATGTTAGGGATGTTTAGAGGAAAAAAAATGTAGCACACTCTCCCCCTTTCTTCTTTTTTTTTTTTTTTCCCGGAGTTTCGATCTTTTTGGGTAATACCCATGGGTTCTTCTTCTTCTGCGGGAAATTGGCTGCTCCCGGTAAACTGAAAGTTGTTATAGGCCCAAGGGGAAAACCAAAACCCAAAAAAACCCAAACGAGGGGATTTGACTGAAAAAATATGTTATTCGATTTTTAAAAAAAAAGTTTCTATCTGTTTTGACCCCGTTTTCCCAATTGTTTTTAAAAAAAAAAAAAAAAATCCGACGGGACACCTTGTGGTGTTTTGCTGTTAGAAGTATTTTTTTTCGGGGAAAATTTATTATTTTTAAAGGCGTCTCCTTATATGACGACCTCCTTTCTTGTTAATAACCGAATGTTTGATGATGTTGACCCATGAGTAAGTAGTGGGCCCTTCCTTCTTTTTTCTACTATACTTATATTTCAATACTTATCAAATTGTTTTTTGGGGTCCCGGGGATGGTGATAAATGGAAAGTTTTCCCCTTGCTACGGGCTTTTTACTTTTCCGGGGGATTTATGAGGAAATTTCTGGCCCTTATTTGGGTGGCTCGGTCTGCTATGGTTTTCCCTCTCATCATGAGGGAGCCCTTTCCTCTTAACTCGAATGTTGATGGATGATGATGATGATGAGTATGAGTAAGAAAGTGGTCTCCTTCTTTTTTACTATTTAGTAGTTAAAAAAGAAACTCGTGGGAGCGTGGCAGCAGAGAGTCCTCAGAAGAAACCCCCCCTTCAACCCAAAAGTGTTTCGGCCCTTATCTCTGCCCACTCTAGGGGGTTGGGCCCACCCCCCGGGTTTAAATGACCCCGGGATGTCCCTCTGCTGCCCCTTTTTTTTTTTTTTTTTTTCCCATTTTGGGGAAGACCCATGGCGGGGGATTCGAACCCTTTCCCTTTGGGGACAGCTCTTTTTTTTTTTCCACTTAATGATCGCGTTTTAAACCCCCCTGGCCACCGGGGACACCTGATTTTTTGTGGGAAAATTTTAAGCCTTATGAAGTTCCCTTTTTTTCCTCCTTGCCCCAGACCCAGTTGAACACCTCTCTGCCCCCTTCTCCCATTGCTTTCAGGGCTCGGGTTTTTTTTCCTTTCCCCTTTGAAACTAAAGAGCTTTTTTCATAAAGGCTGTATGAAAGACGTTCTAAAAACCCCCCAAAGCCCCCAATTTTTCTCCCAGGGGAAGGGACTTTGCCCCTGATAGCCTTCTCTCCTCAGGCTTTTGCCCGATCAGCATACTTTTCAGTTTTTTTGTAGTTTTGAGTTTGCCTCCTTTTCCCTGTTCCTCATTTGGCACCGTGAGCTCGATAAATGATCAGTGTTTTGGTTGACTTGAGGGGACTACTATGTTGGTCTTTTGCCCCCTCTTGCTGATGATCTCTTGGGTGACTTTTTCCATTCGGGGAAAAGGTCTCCCCATTGCACTCCCAGTAACTTCCCCGTCCAGAAAAACTTTTCCTGCATGTTTCGAGTGGCACTGTTTTTCCCCTTGGGCCCTTGATTTGCTGCCTCCGGGGGCCGTAAAAGAATGTTGCGGGTGTTTTTTGGAGTCCTGTTTTTCCCTTTTGGGGTTTTTGGAAACTAGCCCAGACTTTTTTGTACAATCTTTTTTGAGCCTTGGTTGTCCCTCCATGTGTCCCTTCCTTGAGCCAGGGCTACTTTAAATGAGCTTAGGACATGTTCCACTGTTTTTTTTCTTTTAGGCCAGGGGGGGCATAAGGATCGTCTTTTTTCCCCCCAAATTTTCACCAGGTTTGCATTTGGGGCAGAAGGTCATATCCCGATCTGAAAATTTTGAAGCTGATCCTGGGGGGGCCCATGTCCCAAAATTTGCATTCCAAGTGAAAACTTTTTTGGGGGGGAAAGTGCTTTTCCTCCCACTTTTGTCCTTTTCCCTTGCTCCCCTCTGCTGGAAACCTGTTTTTGGATTTTCTTTTTTGGTTTTTTCTTATTTTCTTCATCCCCCTTTTTGAATATCATGTCTCTTTTGGGTTTTTCCCTTTGGCCTTTGCCCACCATTCAGTTTTGGTAAACCCCCAGTCCTTGTTTTTGGGTCTGTGTGTGTCCTGTTTTTTCTGATTTTGACCTTTCTTTTGCAAAACCCAAATCACCTCTTGAATTTTTCCATTTTCTCCCTTTGTCTTCAGTTTGGGGTTTTGTTTTGTTTTCTCCCAAACCTTGTCTCCCGAGTCCCCCCCAGAAACTTTAAAATTTTGGGAATTTTCCGCTTTGTTTTCCCCTCAGGTTTTGGGGATTTCAGTGGAAAGTTTCGTTTGTTTGGGCGACAGTCCCAGCCCCCTATGTCGTCAGACAGGGTGGGACACCAAGCCATTTCCTTGTAAACTTGTTGATTTTGGTTTCCTTTTGCCTCCACTATGGGGGTTGGCAAAATGTCTTTATATCTTCAGGGGGCCATAGGAAGTTTTTGGTATACCCTTTGAACTGCAGACACCAGACCTTGTATTCCCAAAAGGGAGCCCAAAATGGTAAAATGGTTCCAACCCTTTCCCTCCGCCATTGTTTGGGTTTTTTTTTTTTTTCCTTCTTTGTGTGTTTTTCGGGTTACCCATCTTTCCATCTTCCGGGCCCTTCTTAAACCTGGTTTTCTGTAAATGTTGGAAAGGGCCGGGTTGGCAACATGGGGCCCCACAGACCGGCCCCCATTTTTTCCTTTCCTCAGTGTGAAAATCGTGATTTCTTTGGCCTTGGGAACTTCTTTCTGGATGGGGCCCAACTATGTCGTCCGGGCCTCTCAGCACATGACGTGTTCTCATCTTCTTTTGGATAAAATTAAATGTAGTGTCACCCATAAAGGCCTTGAGAGGAGGCATTTTTGTATCTTTCCCCAAAGGTCTGTTTGTCTCGCGTTGTTTGTTGCTGCTTTCAAGATGAGTTAAATTTGCCAGCACGAACCCGTTTTTGGGAAAAATTTTCCCCACAGCCCTTTCCCAAATCCCCCCAATTCCAAGTTGACCCAAAATCTTTTGGGTGTACTCCTTGGTAGAGAACGCTTTGAAAAAGCCTTTTAAGTATTTTCTTGGCATGTCGCGGTTTGTTCTTTGGCAAAATGGTACTTTCCCCAAGAAAAAAATGTATCATCTCATGGGGCACGGGAATCCATATGCGTTTGCCCAGATCAAGCCACACTACGTCGGTCTCCCCTTTTCTTTTTTTCCCCTTTTTGGGAAATTGCGTCCAGTCATTGTGGCGTGTTTACACAGCACCCCAACGCCGGGAAATGCCACCTTTCTGGACTGACACTTTCCAAGTACTTTTTTTCCCCCCTCAGGTTTTGGTCAGCCTTTTGCTTGCCATGACAGAGAAAAAGTTTTTCCCCCTTCGCCGTTAAAGTAGTGATATTGGCCTAAAAACGGGGTGTTGTAAACTTGAGTTTTGCTTTTTTGGGGTTGTAAACCCCAAACTCCCCGTACCCATTTGCCCGTGACCCTTCTGGTTTTTTCCAAAAACCCGATCGAAAGAAGCCTGTGGAGCCACTCCACCCACCTTGGGGCCCATTTTTTTGTAAAAGCTGGAAGGGTTTTCCCCGTTTGGGCCCCTGGTGATGATTTGGCTTTTGGTTTCTCAAACCCCCCTTTCCTTGTTTTTCCCCCAAACGTTGGAAAGGCTTGCCATTGAACTTTTCCCTCAGGGTTTGGGTTTGAGCCACACCAGCCCCCTTTGAAGGGTCGAGTGGTGCTTTTGTTTTTTTTTTGTGGGTCAGAGGGGGGTTTTTCCCTCAGATGCTCCCTCAAAAAACCCCTTTGCCCACACTTAGGGTCCCAGATTTTGGGGCTGCTAAAACAGTGTTCGGGCCCCAAAATTTTTAAAGGGATTTCTGAAAAAAGCGCTCTTGTGTTTTCCTTCTTTTTGCTTTTCCTTTTTTCCCCCCGCAGATTCCGCTTTGATGGGGCCTGTGTTTTTTTTTTCAGGTCTTTCCACATTTTTTCCCCAACCCCGGGTTTTTTCACGGGCAGGCGTTCTTCATTTGCATCTTGTGGTTTTTTTTTTGGACCCTGATCTTGACCATTTTTTCCTTGGCGTAGGATTTCTTTGGAGGTGTTTTCTTTTTGGGGTAGTTTTGACCCCATAGGGTCTTACATGTGGCATAACAATGTCCCCATATGGGGGCTAGTTTTTTGTTCCGGGGTGTTTTCCCCCCTACCCGTGAATCGAGTTTTTTGGCGATTTTTGCACCCATTTTCTCCAATCTTCATTTTTGTTTGTCGGGGCGGGGGTTGGGATTTTCACCCGCCTGGAAACGGGGGCCTGTGAAAATTCCTACCCGAACCAACAGGTGGATGTCCTTGGCACGGGGTTTTAAAATCCTGGCCCTTGGTTTTCCCGACGTTTTAAATCTGTTAAAGGCAGTGCGCTGCTGCTCTTTTCAGATGAGTCTTCACAAAACCCAATTCCCCCCCCCCCCCCTTTTCTGTGGATCTTCATGCCAGGGGTGGTAGCAAAAAAGGGCTTTCCAAGAAACATGGAAATATTCCATTTGGCCAAATGTTCATAGTCCTTTTTGGGTTTTTCCCTGTCATAGGGTTGAGAAACGTGGTTTCCCTTCATTTTTCCCCCCTTTCGGGCTTTGGGGCAATTTTTCCTTTTTTCTTAGTAGCCACATATTTAAGGGAAAGGGGGGACCCAAGCCCACGGGACCCCTTTTGGTTTCTGGTTTTCCCCCATTTGTCATCGGTCTTTCCCGGACGCCCCTCCGGCCTTTTCCCCGGAAGTCAAGGGTTTACCCCATGCCCACCCCAAGTAGAAAAAAAACTCGTGGGGGAGCGTGGCAGCAGAGAGCCCTCAAAAAGAGAACCCCCCTTCAAGCAAGTGTTTCGGCCCTTATCTCCTGCACTCTGGGGGGTTGGGGGCCACCCCCCCGGTTCTTGACCCCGGATGTCCCCCCGCTGCCCCTTTTTTTTTTTTTTTTTTTCCCATTTTGGAGAGCCTTGGCTGGGATTAAAACCCAGCCCCCTCTGGACAGGGCTCTTTTTCCCACTTAAGGACCCCGGCTTTTCCCACTGACCCAAGGGGACCCCGGGTATTTGTGGGGAAAATTTAAAAGCCTTTGAAGTTCACTTTTGTTCCCCCTTTTAACCAATCCAGCTTAAACACCTCCCCTCCCGGGTTTTCTGCCATTCCCTTTTTCAGGGCTCTGGTTTTTTCCTTTCCCCTGCAACGGGAGAGCTGTTTTTTTTTTTTTTCATGAGGCTGTATGCGGGACGTTCCTAAAAAACCCCCCTTTGCCCCCAATTTTTCTCCCAGGGGGGGGGGAATTTTTGAACTGATAGCCTTCTCCCCTCGGGTTTGCCAGATCAGCATACTCTTTTTAACTTATAAAAATTTTTTTTTTTTGGTTTCCCCCATGGTGATGATTGGTAGTTTTTCCCCTTAAATTTGGGTTTTTTTATTTTTTGAAATTTTCCTGGATTATTAGCGGCGGCGGGGGCCCCTTAGTAAGTATATATTGCCGGTCCCCTCGGGGGGGGGGTGGGGTAGATCGGTGGCCCGTGGTCGGTTTGTTACCCCCTCCTCCTTTTTCAAAAAAAACCCCAGCAGCTAAAAAAAGTTCGGCAAAGAAAAAAAAAAAAATCCTCGATGATAAGAGAACGGTAATAAATAATAATAATATCATCGTGGACCCCGGAAATTAAAAAGGATGAACTTTATAAAGCGAATGGTTTTTCTTTTTTTGAATTGGGAAAAAGGATTTAAAAAGACCCAAAGCAAACCCTTTTTTGGGTTTTTTTAAAAGCGAATGTTTTTTTTTAACCCTTTTTTACTTGGGGGAAAAAGATTTTAAAACGAAAAAGGTTTTTACTTTTTGGGCTTGGGGAAAAAGGATAAAACGGACCCCCATCTTTTTGGATTGTATGAAAAACGAATGGTTTTACCTTTTTTTCTTGGGAAGGAAGAATAAAAAAGGGCACAACTTTATTAAAAAGGGAAAGGTTTTTTTTTGACTTGGGAAAAAAGGATAAAAAAAACCAAGCATCCTTTTTTGGGGTTTTGGGGGGGGATGAAAGGAAAAGGTTTTTTTTTTTTCCCTTTTTTACTTTTGGGGAAGATATTAAAAACGAATTTGGGTTTTTTCTTTTTGACTTGGGGAAGAAGGATAAAAAGGGCCACGCATCTTTTTGGAAATTTTATGAAAAACGAATGGTTTTACCTTTTTTTTAAATTGGGAAGAAGAATAAAACGACCAAACTTTTTTGGATTTTATAAAAGGAATGGTTTTCCCCTTTTGGGCTTTGGGGGAAAAAGAATTTAAAAAAACAATATGGTTTTTTTTACTTTTTGGACTTGGGAAGAAGAATAAAACGACCACGGGATCTTTTTGGATTGTATGAAGCGATTGGGTTTTAAACCCTTTTTTTACTTGTGGTGGGGGAAAAACAACAACAACTTTTTGGATTGTGTGCCCCGTTTAGAGGATAAAAAAGTTTTCCTACTTTTTTGTATTTTTTCGGCCCCCTTTTTGTTTTTGATTTACCCTTTTGACTTTGAAAGAAAAAAAATAAAAAGGGCGAAGGGTTTTTATTTTTTGGATTTGGGAAAAAAAAAATAAAAAATCTTTTTGGATTGTAAAAAAGCGAAGGGTTTTTTTTCCTTTTTGATTTGGGGAAAGAAAATAAAATGACCCCCAATTTTTTGGGATTTTTTATAAAGCGAATGGTTTTTATTTTTTGACTTGTGGTGGAAAAACAAAAAAACTTTTAGGAAGTGTACCGTTGTAAGATATGGGGTCAAAAGTAACCCAAAACTATTTTTTTTAATTGGTTCCCCCTTATTTTGTTCCCCCCTCCCCGGTCCCGTTTTTTAAAAAAACCCTTTTGGGGGCCCCTTTGGTGGGGGGGTAGAAAAAAAAAAAAAAACCCAACCCCCCCACAAACTTTGGTTTGTCTACTTTTTAAATATTCGCTTCCTATTGTTTTTGGGTTGGTGGTGGTGTTTTTTTAAAACCCGAATGGTTTTATCCTTTTGTTTTTTGGTCGTAAAAAGTAAAAAAAAAAAAAAAAAAAACCTTTTTTGAGGTTTATTTTTTTTTCCCCCTTTCCCTTTTGGGTTGGTGGTTTTTGTTTAGAGAGACTTCTTCGCATCATATATTCAAAAAAGATTTCCCTTCTTCCCACAGAACGAAAAAAGATGCTTAAAAAGGGAAAAAATAATTTAGTTCCCACCCTTTGGACTTAAAAAAAAACAAAAAAAAACCAAAAAAAAAGGGATTGTGAAAGAATTTTAGTAATCTACTTTTCATATTCGGTTCCTATTGTGTTTTTTGTTGGTTAGAGACTTGTCGAAAAAAGGACTTCTTCGCACGAAAAGGGAAAAAAGAAAAAGAAAAGGGATGCTCCCAATTGCTGTGAGCGAATAACTCTTGGTTTTTGTGAACGGTTGGTGTTGCAATTTAAAGCAAAATTTTTTTTTTTTTTTTTTTTTTCCCTTTTTGGGTTTTTGGGGGAAAGGGAAAAAAAAAAAACCCAAAACAATTTTGGGATTGTTTGTGAATTTTAGAAAAGCTATTTTTTTTTTTTTTTTAAAATAATATTCGGTTCCTCTTTTTTGTTTTTGTTTTTTTGGTTTTTTGTATTGAGCTTCGTGTTCACCCTTTTCCCCCCCCCCGGAAGATTTCTTTTTCACGCGGGGGGGAAAATAAAAAAATAAAAAAATGCTAAAAAAACTTGAAATAATAAAGCGAATTTTTTTTTTTTTTTTTTTTTTTTTTTTTAAAGGAAAACAAAACAAAAACCCGACTTTGGATTGTGAACAAAAAGTAAAAAAACATTTGTGACTTGGCCCCATCATATTCGAAAGTTTTCATCAAAAAGAAAGGGACAAGATGCTCCCTGCGACTTTGGGAAATAATGGTTGTTCCCCTTTTTGAATTTAAAAACAAAACTCGGGGATTGTGAAAAGTGAGGGGGTTGTGACTTCGCATCTCATATTCGAAAGCTTTTTTCCTTTTCCCACACGGGGGGGGGCGGGGGGGGGGGGGGGGGGGGAAATGAAGATGCGGGAAAAAATAAGTTTACCCCCCGCCCCCAACCCCTTTGGATTGGAAGGAAAAATAAAAATTTTTATTGGTTTGTGAACGTAGAAAGGCGGGTAGTAGTAGTAGTAATTCCCTTTAGTTTATAGTCAGTTCCTATTGTTGGTGTGTGTGTGTGTGTTTTTTTTAGAGAAAATTTCCCTTTCACACGGATAGCAAATTGAAGAAATCTAAAAACGGAAAAAAAAACCCTTTTTTTTGGATTCTTGAAAAAGGTTTTTAAAAAAAAAAAGAAGTTGTTGTTCGGGTGGTGTTTTTTTTCCTTTAAGCGGTGTTTTTTTTTTTTTTAAACCCCTTTCGAACTTTTTTTGTGTGTGGGGAGAAAAAAAAAAAAAATTGGAAAGGAAAATCCCACTTCTTTCTAGTAGTATATTCTTCGGTTCCTTTTTTCGTTTTGTTTTGGGTTTTGGTGGTGGAGGGGGACTTCTTCGCCCTCATAGTCGAAAAGGGCTTCTTTTTTTCTTTTGCTTAGAGCGCGAGTGGTGGTGGTTTGGGGGGGAAAAAAAAACTGAGGATGCCCCGAAGAAAAGTTTTCTAAATACCACCCTTTTGGGACCCCGTGTTTAAAGGGCAAAAAAAAAAAAAAAAAAAAAAGCTGTTGGCCCTGACTTCTTCGCGCGTTTTGGGAAAGGGCTTTTTTTTCTTAGTCGCCAAACCTGGTGGTGGTTCGGGAAAAAAAAAAGGAAAAAAAAAAAGAAATTCCGAAGGGAAAAAAGTACTACCCTTTGGGGGGGCAAAAAGTTGTTGTTTCCGTAAAAGCCCCCCGAAAGGTTGTTGGGTTTTTTTTTTTTCTCTTTAACCCCCTTTGAGATTGTGAACGTTAAAAGGGAATGATCGTTTCCTTCTTCTAAAAATATTCCCGGGTTTTCCCCTTTTGGGGATTTCCCTTTACCACACCCCCCACAAAAAAAAAACACCAGCAAAAGTCGTGGAAAAGAAGAAGAACAAAAAATGATGATGAAATAAAGGCTATGGGAAATTTAAACTACTACCGCCCCCTTTTGGGGGTTGTAGTTGAGAGAAAAAAAACAAAAAACTTGGATCGTAAAAAGCCCATTTTTTCGGTTCCTATTGTTAAAAGGGTTTGAGGGCATCTTCGCCCAAAAGATTAAAGGAAAAAAATACCACCCTGTAATTTAGAGGGGTGGGGGGGGGTTTAAAGGGGGGGAGGAGGAGGAGGCCCAATAAATATAATATTATAAAAAAGCCCGTTTACACCCTGGGGGGTTTTTTAGAGTCATGCCACCCCCCGCAACGCAAACAGGGGCAGCATCAAGACCCACCAAACCCCCACCACAACGGCGTGGCGCAGCAAAAACAATGATGATGCACTACCCTGGTGCTGCTTAAAAAAATAAAAACATTCTCCCGCCCCAAAGGAGGAAGAGGACCCCGAAAATGGGAAATGGTGAAAAGAAAAAAAGGGCGGAGAAGATCTGGCCCCCTATTGGATGATCTGGGCTAAAGACTCCCCCGCAGAGGGAGTCAAGGGCAATCATCAAACAAAAAACATGGAAACCTCCCCTCCCGGGGAGCCCCGGGGCCCCCCGGGAAATTTGGGCCCCCCACCGGCCCCTATCTTAAACAGAAACAAATAGTGTTGGCTAGCGTCCTGGCGTCCGATATCAAAGGGCGTACTGGGGCAAGGGTTTCTTGGGGGGGGTGACGGGGGGTTTTACTTCGGGAACAAAACTTTTTCTGGGCCCCCTCGTTCGACCGACGCCTTGCTGTCATAAATAGAAGAAACCTTTAGGCCGGAGTTACGATCGTGAAAAGAAATCTTGGAGGGGTTTGGAAGAGGCGGGACGGGTTACGAACCGGGTTTCCTACGAAACTGATCCAGGGGCGGGGGGGTTTTTTCGGTGGGTTTGGGAAAAACAAAGTGGGGGATATATGCCGCAACAAGTACCTCCCTTCCGGTGCCCAGGTTTATGACCCCAATTTGGGTGCGAAACAGAAATGTGGGGACAGGAGAAGCTGCTGAAAGCTTTTGGGTTTTGGGGCCTTTCTATGATGATGGGGTACGTGCGACGACGATGACGATGACGGGACTTTTGGAAAATGATGAAGATGGGCAATGATTTATGATAGATTCGCGGAGATGTGGTTTTGAAGAAGTACTTGCGAGATGAACGCGACGCTTGAAAGCGGTCTGTCCAGGTGGTTTTTGAAAAAACAACGATCCAAAGACTTTAACGCCCCATTTTGGGTACGCTTTGGGGAAAGGGCTCCAACGCCTCACCGATTTTTAGCGGGGTTATTTCGAAAGAAGGCCAAAAAGGGGCCCCTGTTGAACCGAGCCCCGAAAGTTTTCCCCGGGGAATTTGCCCATACCTGCAACGGGGAAAATGGCCAGTTAAATGCGCCCCAAAATGGTCAAAATCTAAAGGGGGGCTGTTTCCCGGGGGAGGAAGAAGAAGAAGAGGCTTTTTTGGGCCCCAAAGCAGACGGTAGTCGCAGGGCGCTTGGGTGGTTTGATCGCCGACTGGTTTTGGCCCGGGAAAGAAAAGGGTTTTCATTTCCAACCATTTTAAAATTTCGAAATAATGGCTACGTCTTCGTGCTGGAGTTTGGATAAGCCCTTTGGGCCCAAAACCTGTCAAAGCGAAATCACCCGGGGGGGACGATGAAGACGATGACCGTTTATGATGAAGAGGAGCGGCGGTGGGTGCCCTGGTGAACCCCAAAAAACCCTGGAAAGGAGTTCCACTGGGGGGACCTAAAAAGTCGCGTTCGGTTTTTTTGGGCAAGGAATGGGCACGACCCCCATAATCAGTCCCCCCTGAGTATGGCTAAAAGGGGGTTTCCCCTTTTGGCGTTTTTTTGAGGCCCGAAACAAACCCCAACCCCAAGGATGTGGTTTTTAACTTTTTCCCCTACCAGTGCGGGAGGCCCTTGGGGAAAGTTGCCGGGACGATGACGATCCCGATCTAGAGCATCTGTGAGAAGTGCAAGACGAGGTCGTTTTTCCTTCCCTAAATAAACAAACTTTCCGGCCCTTTTTATTTTAAATTTTTCCCCCGGGCCCCTGAAAAAAGGGTGGGTGACCCGAAACCGCGGGATTATGAACCTTTGCCAGAGAACCTTCGGCCCCGCCTAAAACTTTTTGAGAGTCCTTATTAAAGAAAAATGATAATGGGGAAAGGGCCGGGGTTTTCCCCCCCCGGTCGCTAAAAAGGGAAAACCCCTCGCCAGTCGTTTTGGGTTTAAATTCTCCGCTGGAAAATCCCCCTTTGGGAAAGATCTACCCCCTTTCCCCCCTGAAAGATAAAGGCTACCCTTTCCTCAACCCAACAACCCCGACTTTGTCAACTGCAGCCCCCCCGCTGCTACTTCTAAAATCCCCCACAAGGGGTCTTTTTTTCTCGTTTTTCCTCCTCCTCTTCCTTCCCTCTTCCCCCCCTCCTCCCTCCTCCCCCCATGCCAATCTCCATTTCACCCAGCCAGTCAGCAGCAGCATTTTGGTAAAAGGAGGGGGGGGTTTCCACCCACCCCCACCCCCCCGCCGACGATGGTGGACGACTTTGGAAAACCGCACCCAGCAGTCAGAGGCCCACTGATGATTCTTGTCAGTCAGTTTCTGAAAATTGTCAACGAAAGCAGCCGCCTTTTCTTCTGCTTTTATGCAAAAAACCTCGGTTTCCCAAGCCCCTGCAGCATCCACCCAATCCCACCGGGCCCGCCGTACTATACTACTAAAATTTACAACGTGGCGTGTAAATGTTTGGTGGAAATTCCCCCCAACTTCGGCCATTCCCCGTATTTAAATTGGAAATGGGGAGAAAAGTGGGCGGGGAAAAAAAAAGGGAAAACCTTTTGGGCCCCGCAGTTCCCGCCGGAACCCCAATCTGAAGATTTTTAACTCTATCCAGAAAATTTTTTCCCCCCGGGGCCCCTTGGGGGTTTTTGGACCCGGGAAAAAAGGACTGTAACGTGAAATGGTCGTGGTTTGTTTTATTTCCCTAACTTTCGGGTGTGCGCGGGCCCCTTTTCCCGAAACGAATGGAAAAACCCCTTACCGGGAATCTGAACGAGGGTTTTCCCCCTGAAGCCAAAAATCCTAATGGGTTCTGTGATTTCCCTCTTATGGGGGAAAAAGTTAAAAGTATGTATCGTTGGGGTCCAACGACAATTTGAAAAAAAGGCTGTTCGAGAAGCTCCCGGGCCTAAGGCCGAAAGTACGTTTCATTAACCCCCGGCACGTCACTCGAAAAAGGTCGTCTGGGAAAACTGAAAAGCCACATGTATCAAAACGCCTTGTTCCCCAACACAGAGTGCGAAAAAGAAGTTTGGGGGCCGCTATTTTTCACAAAAGTATCAGCTGTGGTTCGGGTCTCCCACCACGTGCCTTTTTGTAGAGGATAACAAAAAGGAGCAGTTGGGAAATATCCCTTTTCTTTTCCCCCCGCCGCCGAAAAAATACTATTTGCAACTGCTATTCATTGTTTTGAAACGAAAAACAAACAAACAAAAAAAACAAAAAAAAAAACCCAACCACTACCAGCTGTCAAAAGGTTTTGTCTTACTTGGGAAAATATCCCCAAAAATGAGTGTATAGTCCCAAGAAACATCTGTAAACCCCTCCCTTTAAACCCCTTTTTCTTTTTCTCATTTCAAATATGTCATCATCACCCCTTTGTTTCTTCACCCAGCCGTGTACTTTTGTTTAAAAAAAGGGTTTTTTTAATAGGGATCTGTAACACCCCCCTTCCCACCCTTCCAGTTTTTACCCTTTTTTTCTCTTTTCTTTCTCTCTCAAAACTTCAAAATCCCTTCGTCCATATCACAAAACGTTTTCAGTGATGAATATTGACGGGAAAAATTTCCACCCCCGAGACTTTCTTTCTTCTTCGCCCCGTGACATCTTTAAAAAATACACCCTTTAAAATTTTTTTCGTGTTGGAAAAAGGAGGAGGGGTTTTCCTTTCGAGATATATTGTCCCTTTTTTCTAAATCTTTTCCGACCCCTTTTGGGTTTCGAGTTTTCACCCGGTGGGGGAAATATTTCCCCAACCCCCCGACCCTTTCCTTTTGGGTTTGAATGTTTTCTTCTTTGTTGAGAAAGGAGGGGAATTTCTCAAAAACCAAAAATAACTACTTGATTTTTACGTCCCTCTATTGTGGGTTTTTTTTTTTTTTGTTGCCTTTTGTTCTTTGGTTGTTGTAAGCAAAAAAAGGGAAGGAAAAAAAAGTCTCCCCCTTTAAAAATGTGTTTAATGTCGGGTTCTTTTGGTAACTTTTCCTTTTTTTTTTTTTTCTCCCTCTTTTTCCTTTAATTTTTTATTTTTTTCTCTTCTTTTCTCCTATAACAATTGGTGTTTTTTTTTGGGTTTTTTGGGGGTTGTTTTTGGGGAGAACACAGGGTTTGTATTTTTCCCTTTTGTTTTAATTTTTTAACCCGCACAATGGCCCAAAAACACCCTTTCACCCCCCCTTTCCCCCCTACTCCCTTCCTCCAAAAATAGGTACCATTGTCGGCCACCCCAAAACCCCTACCCTACCCTACCACTCCCCTCTCCTTTCCTACCCCAAGCCAACCCCTGCCCGCCCCTCCTCGCATTCATGGGAAGCATGACAAAAAGGGGGTTTTTAAAATTTTTTTCCCCCCCCCCCCCCCCTTTAAAATTTAAACCCCAAACCCAAAACCCCCCCCCCTTTTTTTTTTTTTCCCCCCCCTTTTAAAAAAAAAAAACCCCCCCCCCCCCCTTTTTTTTTTTTTTTTTTTTTTTGGGAAATTTTTAAAAAAAAAAAAAAAAAATTTTTAAATTTTTTTTCCCTTTCCCCCCTTTTTTTTTTTCCCCCCCCCCATTTTTTTTCCTTTTTTTTTCCCCCCCGGGGGGTTTTTTTTGGGGGGGGGGGGGTTTTTTAAACCCCCTTTAAATTTTTTTTTTTTTTTTTTAAAAAAAAAAAAAAAAATTTTAAAACCCCCCAAATTCCCAAAAAAATTTTAAAAAACCCTCAAAAAAAAAAAAAAAAAAATTTTTCCCCCAAAAAAAACCCCAAAAAAAACCCAAAAAAAACCCCCCGGGGAAATGATAAAAAATTTAAAAAAAATTTTTTTCCCCCCCCCCCCAAAAAAAAATTTTTTTTTTTTTTTTTTTTAAAAAAGGGGAAAAAAAAAAAAAATTTTGAAAAAATTTTTAAAGGGAAAAAATTTAGGGAAAAAATTTTAAAGGGGGAAAAAAAAATTTAAAAAAAAAAAAAAAATTTTTTTTTAAATTTTTTTTTTTGGGGGGGGGGGGTTTTTTTTAAAAAAATTTTTTTTTGGGGGGGGGTTGGGGGGGGAAGGGGGGAAAAAGGGGGGGGGGGGGAAAAATTTTAAAAAAAAGGGGAAAAATTAAAAAACCCGGGGCCTTTTTTCCCAAAAAATTTTTTTTTTTTTTTTTGTTTTTTCCTTTCTCTTTTTTTTTTTTTCTTTTTTTTGGGAAAAAATTTTTTTTTTTTTTTTTTTTTTTTTTTCCCTTAAATACAATTTTTTTTCTTTTTTTTTTTTTTTTTTTAAAGGCAATTCCCAAACTTAGAGACAGAAAGAGGCTCTTTTACTTTTAGTCTGGTTGAAGCCCCCCAAAAAAAAGAAAAAAAATTTCGATAAAAAAATTTAAAAAAAAATTCCTTAAAGGAAAAACTCAAATTAAAAAAGGAAAAAAAAAGGCTAACTTGATTTTTAACTTAATTTTTTCTAAAAACTGTTGTTAACAAATTTAAAAATTTAAAACTCCCTTCCTTAATTAAAATGATGACTAAAAAAACTAAAAACTATTCTTCACATTTTTTTTTTCATTTTTAAACTTTTTTTCTTTGTTCGGCCGGATTAAAAACCTGAGTTTTTTGGATGGGTGGGCGTCGGAAAAGGCGTGTTTTTTTCAGACGGATGTCTTACCCCATGAAAAGGGACACCTATTTTTTACTTTGAGATGTTTATCCCCTTTTGAAGTTCATTTTTTGTTCCCCCCAAAAGCGCCTTTAAAAAATATTCAGGTTTTTCCCTCACAAGTCTGTTGGTTTTCCCTTTGTATGAATTTTCCCGTCAACTTTAGAAAGTAGTTAAATAAAGCACTGCAGAACATGACGTATCCCTTAAAAAATTGAACAAAGGAAAAACCAATTGGTTGTTGAGGTTAAATTTACTATAAGCGATTATTCCCTGTCCGCTACTACCACAGCATCCATGTTTGTTTTATCGCAGAAATTTCCCCCTTTCCGGGTTTAAAAAAGGGAAAAAACACTGTGAAACACAGAAGAAGCCAAGGGTGGGGCCAAGGCAGCCTTTTCCATCTCCATCTGGTTTATTTTTGCCAACTTTTGCCCAGTTTTTTTCTATGCTGTGTTTCTGACAGTGAAAAAAACTGTTTATACTGAAAAACCATGAAAGCTGACAATAATCTTTCTTTTCCCTTCCTCTTTTCCCCCAGTCTTTGTTTGTATCAAAACAATCAACAGAAAAATTTACATAAAAACTGTTTTGGGTCAATTACACAGTTAGTAAACAGTGTGTGAGGGACTCTGAAAAAAAGGCGCGAAAGCAGAAAAGGAAATTTCCATATGATGTTAGAGTAAAAAATACTGAAGGCTATGAACGGGAAAAAATAATAAAACGAACTTGATTCAAATCGTGCTTTTTACCCGACCAGAGCCAAAACTAATGTTAGATAAAAGCACATGTGGCACAGATAGTGCCAGCTCCAAAAGGGAAGCTAATGTGCAGCAGCACACAGGAGTCTTGTAAAACAAAACATTAAACACACAAAAAATTTGGAAAACGTTTGAGGAAAGGGGGGAAGAACTTGGTCAATCTCCTCCATTTTTTGTGGGAAGTTAAAACAAAATCACTTCTCCCGGGGAGCAAAAATGTTGTGGGAAAAAATCCTCACTATGACCCATCGTAAATGTTTTGTTTTTAAAGTTGTGAGGTGGGGGCTATTACCCCGTGTGTTTTACAGCCTGGATTGTTACAAATGTATTTAATACCACGATGTCGGGGTCCTGTCATGATGAACGTTTGTAAAGGCCAAAAAGTACAACGTTGTTTCCACATGAAATTTTTGTGTATTTTGCTTCCGTCCTCACTCCCTTTTTTCCCCTGCCCTCACCCTACCCCGTTCCCCCCTTTCCCCTTTTCCCCCATAGTCCGTTTTGTCAAGGGGGCCCTTAAAAAGCCTAAACCACATAAAAAAAAATTTGTTCATTTCGTTTCTCTCCTCTCTCTCTCTCTCTCTCTCTCTTCCTTTTCTTCCCTTTTTTTTAAAAAAAAAAAAATTAAAAACCTAATAAACCCCCCTTAATAAAAAAACAAATAATGAATAAATAAAAAAGTTAAAATTTTTTATATATTATATATATATAAAATATTATAAAATTAAGTAAATAAGTTTTAAAACAATAAATAAAAAATAATTTTTAATACCATAGATCAAATGATGAAAAAAAGAAAGAAGAAAGAAAAGGGAAAAAGGGGCAGAAAAAAGGTTTGAAAGGGGAAAAAAAAACAAAAACCAAGAGAGATAAAGAAATTGGCAAAAAGTACAAAAACTATTTTTAAAACCCCGATTTTTGGATCCATGTCATGATGGATGTTTGTTTAAAAGGGCCCAAATTTTACAACGTTTTTTCCCCAAAAATTTTCGTGTATGTGCTTCCGTCCTCCAAATCTATTTTTTCCCCGCCCTTTACCCTCCCCGTTCCCCCCTTTCCCCTTCCTCCCTAGTCCGTTTTTAGAAGGGCCTTAAAAGCCTAACCACAAAAAAAAACTTTTTCGCATTTATATTCGTTCCCGTTCTCTCTCTTTTCCTTCTCTCCCCTTCCGGGGGCCCTGTCCCCCGCCCCCCTCCCTCTCCCCTCCTCTCTCTTTGAAAAAATCACAAAAAGTTAAGTGGGTTTTTTTTGATACGTAATAAAACGCCTTTTAAAAAATTTAAAACAGATA
>JAMYXO010004352.1:10000-17648 GCA_033310375.1 Conus canariensis | reverse complement strand
TTCCCCACCCCCCCCCCCCCCCCCCCCCCCCCCCCCCCCCCCCCCCCCCCCAAAAAAAAATTTTTTTTTTAAAATTTTTAAAAAAAATTTCGATTTTTAAATTAAAAAAAATCGAAAAGGTTGGCTAAAAGGAAAAAAGAAAAAAATTTATCTCAGCTTAGGAGCAGGCTAAATGGTTCCATAAACGCAAAAAGTGGGCCCCTACCGTCAAAAAAAGAACCCGTACCCTTTGCGAATGACTCCAGCACTAGAGGGAGTTCTATCTCGTTTTATGGGCTTCAAAAAGTCGTTCGAGGGGATTTTCATCGGCAGAAGTTTAAATTCCAGCAGTTGTACCCCCAAGCGAAAAAAGTGGTGTTTTAACGTGGGCTACGGTAAACACCTACACTTCAACTGATGTTCGCGGGCTCCATTTATTTCCTTAAATTTTTTCACCATAATTATTTCTGGAACGTAGCATGACGTTGCGCTTGAAATTGTCAGCATAGTCAGCAATGCGGGAAAAACCCTCACAGTTTTTTGATGACTTGCAGATAAATAAAATTGGCCTGACAGGCAGTGAAGAAGAAGTTGTCAAGCTTTTTTGGCGACTGGATGAACCTGACAAAAAAAGGGGTGAATTTAGCGCCGGCAAGACCAAATTCAAGGTCGCCACAACTCCCCATCAAAACTGATAATCAATGGAGCGAAGCAACCCCAACATTGTCCAGGTGAAAAACCCTATGGAAAGGGCAAGAAAGTGTCCATGAACCAAAATTGGCCCTGCATTCACTGGGATATTCCCCCTTCCCCGGTTTTTGGATAAAAACCGAATATGGACCCCCAGTAGATCGGAAGAAAAACCTAGCCATGGAAGTGAAACATTACCACAATGTGTTAGCATTACCCCCAAATGTGTTAGATTTATTACACGCTAACTTTTCCTGATCACTTACCAGTCAACAGAGCATCACGCCTTCACAGACATAGGACCACGCGGAGATTTTTCTGACAAATTCGGAAAAGGGACTTCATTGTGTACCCGTACAGTGACCCCTGGCTTTGCTCAAAATGTATTCTATGGAACTATTGGAGGGAAAGGGGATAGAAGAGAAAAATCTTTATATTATCATTTTAAAAAATTTTTCCCCTCTTCTCTCTCTCTCTTTTCTCTCTCTCTCTTCTCTCTCTCTCTCTCTCTCTCCTTTATATGCATCAACACGCATTTGTGAAAACAACAATTTAGGTATGTGCGTGTGTGTTGAGGGGTGAAAAGGGGTGGAAAGAGGCCGAGGCGGGGGATGGGGCAGGGGGGGTAGGGCCGGAGATAAATGATGTGTGTGTCTCACAGTGTCGGGGAGGGGTTGGAGGTTCGAGAAGGGGGAGGGAAGTGGGGTCATTTTCAACTCTAGTTATTTCAGGTTAATTACTATAATTATGAAGAGTGTCCGCGCTTGCAAAGTTCTGTGTGACCTAATGGAGTAGCGAAGATGACGTGCATTTAACTGCAGACCGAACTGCACAGCCATGGTTGACGTCGTGTTATCCAAAAGAAACCCCCCTTCTCTGAAATGACACCAGGTATGCTTAATTTACATTCTTCCATGTCAGTTCTGCTGGTGCCCAAAACCCCGATATTTGTCGTGATGTTCGAAAAAAAACGAATTAAGTTAAAGGTATTATTCAAAACCCTCAAGTCTCACAGATTTTTAAAAAAAATTTCAAGTCTTTTTTTTTAAAAAAATATCTGATGAATGTCTCAGATTGACAGCACTTACCCTAAAATGTACTGACAGGCTAAATTTTTTAATTCAGTTTAGTTTAACAAATATGTGATGTTCGAAGCTGACTCATTTCCTTACGCAAATTGCAGTGATCATCCTGTGCCATTTAAAGTGTTTTTCAAAAACTTTTCGCGGGTGTGTTTATCAATGTCTGCTTCATTGTCTTTCTCTTCCTTTATCTTTGCCTATCTATCGACAGTCGGTCGGTCGGTCAGTCGATCAGTCGGTCTCTCTCTCCTCTCCCCTCTCTTCTCCCCTCTCTTCTCTCTCTCTCTCTCTCTCTCTCTCTCTCTCTCTCCATCAGCCTCTCCACTCTTGCCCAGATCATTTTTTCTTCTTGTTGTTGTTGTTGTTGGTGGTGGTGGTGGTGTTTATTGGTTTCTTGTTCTTCTTTTTTGACAAAGGTTCTAAATGCAAGAAATTGTTGCATTTTTTCATGTGTTTTGTTTGATTTGCTTTTTAACTATATCGATTTTTTTTTCTTGCCGGATGTAAAAAAAATATTCATGCTTAGTCCCTACCCTCTTAAAATAAAATTCGTTCGTTCGTTCTTTTCGTTTACTTCTCAGTAGGTGTTATCCTTTCTTTGTAGAATGTTTCTGCCATTAATGAAATTCTTAAGCAACAACAGCAAAATAAAGATCAGCCCTATGCACTTGATTTAAATTTACACGAATCCTCGATACCCAGCCAAGTTTCCATACATAGATTATTGACTTTAAATTTCAAGTCTTTCTTTATCTTTAAACTCCGCCGGTGATCTTTGGAATTCGCTTCATGCAGATACCAACAACACAACCACCTTGAACCATTCCCATTCTGCAATGTAGCGCATCGCTGTGGGCCCGGAGCTCATGAACTCGAGTTGCATCAGAAACTTTCTTTGTGGGGATATGAATCTGCTGTTGAGTTTCAACGGAAAGACTGGGCGGCACATACGAGTTTCCATTCATTTATCGGATTCATCACTAATTGTGTTGCCCCAAGATAATTTCCCGACCAACACTGCATGTGTCAGTATCTCCCAGGTCGGGAATGACACAGGATATACTGTGGAAGGAACATAAAAAAACAGAAATTGTCATTAATCTCAGACCAAAATGGAACTCTTTCACATCATTTTCCCTCATCCTTATCATTTTTTTTCTTTCAATTACAAATCTAACCTTCTCTTCACGCCGTGCTCAGTCGACTTCCGTGTGGCAGAAATGAGGGTCATAGCTGGATTATGATTTTGGGAAAAGGACGTGGGTGGGGGTGGGGTGGGGAGGTGCTCGTGCAGTCAGTTGCCTGGAGTCTTGTCGGGTTTTCTTCAAAGCTCTGGGTGATGTTTGTTGTTGTTGTTTTTTTGGGGGGCCCGGGAATAGCCCAGTTGTAGAGCGCCGGATTTGTAATCCAAGGGTTGCGGGTTCGAATCTTCGCCGGGCCGTTTCGGTACGGGGGGATTTTTCCCTCGGAGTTAACTTTGGGTTCTGACTCCACTTCCCCATACAGTCCTTCGAATGAGACTATAAACCGAGGTTCCGGGTGTGAACGCACACAAAACATCTTGCCACACGAAAAAATCCCTAGCATAAACTTTGGGAAGAGAAGGCCAGTTTGGCCGTTGGTATGGATGACACGTTACACATAGCATGCACCTTTCCCGAAGATGGAGTATGGCTCCCTTTAATGGCGGGATAAAAAAAAACGGTCATGCACACAAAACTCCACTCCCTTTTTTTGGGTAGATGGGATAATACTGTCTATACAGGGACTGTCCGGGGGAGTATCAGCCTGTGTACGCAGAAGAAGAAGTTGTTTGTTTTTTTGTTGTTGTTGTTATTAAAGGAATGATGTTGATGTGTAGACTTCAAGCTTGATCTTGATGATCAGTTTGCGTTGTACGTACTCCGGGCCAGTTTTTTCAGCGAAGGGGAAACGCCAGCTTTCCAAGCGTTTTCAATGCCCCCTGTGCTTTTGCTGGCAGGCAGGTGTCGTACAACTGCAAAGTTCGTGAAAAAGTAAACATTTTCCAGTTTTTTACCTTGATCAATGAATTAACTGGTGGTTCAGCGGGGAATGAAGGCTAGACGCAGGCTGAAACATCAGATTCATCTCTTCTAAAGCTAACAGTGAGACCAAACAAGACTGGTGTTGAGCGTGAGTGAGTGATGTGTGTGTGGTGTGTGTGGTGTTGTGTGTGTGTTGTTTGTGTTTGTGTGTGTTGTGTGTGTGGTGTGTGTGTGTGTGTGTGTGTGTGTGTAGTGTGTGGTGTGTGTGGGGGGTGTTTTGGTGTGTGGTGTGTTGTGTGGGGGTGTGAGTGCTGAGTGCGAGCGTGCGTGGATGCGTACGTGCGTGAGTCTGGGAGAGAGAGAGAGAAAATGAGAGAGAAAAGAGAGAGAGAGGGTGGAAGGAGAACAAACAAAACACACGAATAAATCTTGTTTTAATTGAAGCAAAAACCGAATTTAAACTAAGCGGGTTTCAAAATAACCCCCAAAACTTTTAAACAAAAAAACTTTCACAAAAAATTAACAAAATTTAAGGGGGGTAAAAAAGAAAAACTTAAACAAACAAGATAAAACTTACAAAGAAGTTTCACCCCCCCAAAGGGGGGAACGCCCTTTCCAACCAAAAGGGGTTTTAATATAAACCCAAACAAAAAGAAACACCAGGAACCTTAAAAAAATTTTTTAAAATAAGCAACAGGTAAAATAATTCACTCTTCCCAAAAAACATAAAAAAAAGAGGGGGATTTTATAGGGGGGGGTTTTTGGGGGGGTTTTTTTTTTGGGGGGGGGGTTTTTTTTTGGGGGGGGATGGGGGGGGGGGGGGGGGGGGGGGGGGGGAGGGGAGGCGGGGGGAGGAGTTTTCGGGGGGGGGGGGGGGGGTAAAAAAAAAAAAAAACCACTTTTTTTTAATTAAGGGAAAAAAAATTTCAAGCGCTTTTTCATTTGTAATGAAAAAAAAGAAAACTTTCCGTTCTAAAATTTGGGAAAAAAAAACCCCACCAAGGTGCTTTTTAAAGCAATTTTTCTCCCCTCCCCCTCTTTTTCTCTTTTCCCCCCAACACACACACACACACAACACACACACCAAAAAAACCCCCCAAAACCGGGCGCCCACAAAAAACAGGGGAGAAAGGGGTATCAACGCAGTCGGGGAGAAGGAAGGAAAGAGGAAGAAAAAGATTTTTTCCCCCCGGGGTTGGGGTGGGGTTTTTGGGGTTTGGGGGGTTTGGGGGGTGTTTTTAAAAGGGAAAGGGAAAAAAAATTTAAAAAAAAAAAAATGGAAAAATAAAAGAAAAAAAAAAAGTTAAAGTTCTTCCCTTTTAAAAACCAAAAAAACCCCAAAAAAAACACAACCCAAAAAATTTTTCTCCCCGGGTGAATTTTTTTAATTTTTAAAAAACAAAATCAAATAAAAAAAAATCAACAAAAAGGAAAACAAAAAGAAATAAAACCCCCAAAAGAGCCGGGTTAAAAAAAAGAAAATTTCCAAAAATTTTCCCTTAAAAACAAATTTCCGGGAAAAAAAAAACGGCCCCCGGGCCGACCGGGCCTCTTTTTCGGGGGGGGGGGGGGGGGGGGGGGGGGGGGGGGGGGGGGGGGGGGGGGGGGGGGGGGGGGGGGGGGGGGGGGGGGGGGGGGGGGGTTTCCCCCTTTTCTTTTTTCCCTTTTTCTTTTGGGGTTTTTTGTCTGCATTCCTGTCCTTGGAAAGGGAAACCGCCCCGGGCGCCCCCCGGGGGCTAAAGGGGGCCCCCAAACCCCCCCCCCCGTCGGGCCAAACCCCCCGGACGGGGTCCCGCCCGCCCGTTTCGCTTGGGCCGCCGCTAAACCGGGGGCCCCCGGCTTTACCCGCCTCCCGGGGCCGGTTTTTTTTTCGCCCTTACCGCTACCCCTTTGTGATTGCCGTTTTCTTTTTCTTTCTTTCTTTCTTTTTTTAAAGCTTACTCATTGACCTAAAATGACACAAACTGCGTTTTTTGCTATTAATAGCATTTTGAAAACGAGACCCGCTTTACAATTTCCCCTTTGTATATGTTCACTTAACATTGCCCCCATACAAACGCAAAGCAGCCGTATCGATAAGCCGCAAATATAAAAATAAGGGCCCTTTGTTCGACTAACACTCTAAGCCACCGAGATTGTCGGGGTGGCGTCGTCAGAAAAAAAATTGTTCTTTAATTTTCACTATTCGCGTTGCACATTTCACTGAGATGAACGTGACAGACGCAACCATGGTGCAAAAACACTCATAGGGGGAGTGCCTCGGGAAACACTTTACGAGCTTTAAACTCGCGATACAGTCAACGCTACCATCATGAATCCTGCATGTACCCCGAGTGGGGGGCCCCAAAACTTTCCAAAAAAACGGGCCACGGAAACAGCAACGACAAGAACCAAATTCACAATATCGCGTCAACTTTCCCTCTGTCCCTCAATAAACAATCCGTTGGTTTCTGCCATCGGCCCTTACCCCCATCAAATCCAAAACAACGACATCCCCATTCGTACGACTGGGCCCTGCTCGAACGCCCAAAACTCAAAACACAGGCCAGCGTGTCATTTCCACAGCAACAGCGGAGAATAAAGCGAATCCGCCTCAAAAAACGGGGACGTTTTTTGGGTTCAACTACCCAACGTAACGGGAAAAATCCCGACGAGCTTTTTGCGAAGAGAGCGAAGGGAGCAGGTTTTCACCAAACCCGATGACAAAAAATCGGGGAAAACTGTGGAAGTCTTACAGGAGGGGGATTTACTAGTTCGTCTCTTGATCTTGGAGAATCGAAGTAAGTACCATGAAGAAAGTCATTGGATGCAGGTCATAGGCGGTTTAGAAAAAAAAAAAAAAAAAAAACAATAAAATAAAAAAAAAAAAAAAAAAAAAGGGGGGGGGGGGAAAACACACACTCGCCCGCGCGCCCCACCCACACGCACACACACACACCCCCACACACCCCCACACACAACACACACACACACAAAAAGCGCGCGCGCGTGCGTTTTGATTTTTTTTTACTCACATCGATAAAACAAAGGCAACGTATGAGGTGCAGTTAGCAACGACAACCAAATTTCTCAAAACAAAAGAAACTGACAAGAGTGAATTCCTAAATCTGTTAATGTGTTGTAGTACCCACTGAATTCAATTTTTTTTTTGTTTTTTTTTTTTTTGGGACAGTCTAAAACTGTGTTTTGCTGCAAAAAGAAAAAACGCTGACCAAATTTAGGGGGTACCTGAAAGACCTAACTACAAGAAGATTCGAATTTTTGAAACCCCTTTCTCCCCTCTCCCCCCTCTCTCTCCCCCTACCTCTCTTCCTTCTCTCTCTCTCTCTCTTTCATCCCCACCCCACACACACACACACACACACACACTTACACGCACACCCAGCATACAAAACCCCAAACCCCACATACCACACACAACACGCACGCAGCACGCACGCACGCACGCACACACACAACACACCGTGAACATGTTGCTTTTTTTTTTTTTACGGTGACCCATTTTTCTTTTTACTTAAAAAAAAAAAAAAATAAATCGGACTGCACGAAGTAAATCTCCCCGGGCAAGTAATTTTACTTTTGACAAATGACTAACGAGGAAAAAAAAAAAAACTTTAGATCCCTTTTTTATCCGGGCGCAGTTATAGCGAAAAAATTTTCTCCACTTTAAAAGCATTCTTGTACGTTATCATTACATTAACAACGTTTGTTCATTTAAATTGTTTTCAAAACTTAACTGAAACTAGCTGGTGGTTGTGCTAGCGAAATCTGCCTTAAATCGTCTGTTTTGCTCAGTCACTCCTCGGAAATTTCATTTTAAAGAAATTTAAAAAGCTTTATAAAAGCTATTTTTATTCCATATTTTAACTCCTGAATATTGTCATACAAACA
>JAMYXO010004352.1:5000-7500 GCA_033310375.1 Conus canariensis | reverse complement strand
CCAGCAGACATGAGAAACTTCAGCCAGGCTTACCTTGTCGTACTCACGGGTGGTTTTACATGATGATACGATGTCTACAAATATTGCCAAACCAGACTGCAAAAAGGTTTTCGGGTGTCCCGATCAACCCGAAAAAGCCAAACCCATACAGAGCACTGTATGAACTTAACAGTCGGACCCGGTTTTGGGGGGCTTTGTGACAGATTTAGGACACGATTTTTTTTTTTCCCGTTTTCCAAAGCAAAACAAGAACCCTGGCTTCAGGCGTCAGTTAAACAGTCACCTGGCATCAGTTTTAGGCCTATGTACCCTCCTTCAAAGATGTTCCAGAAAGGCTAGATAGTCGAAGTCGCCATACCCCAAACCTTATTTGGGCCAGCTGGAAGAAGATCCTGTCTTTTGCGACGTATGGCTACGATGAAAAATCACGCCTTGACCTATGCAGTGCAGCTCACTTTCCTGTTAAAATTAACTCACGTGGTGATAAATGTGGGCACAGCACAAACCCCCAAAACTCTCCATGAAGGCTTCGTTCGTCTCACCTGCCCGGGGCCCTGACTGCCCGGAGGAAGTGAAGGGGGGAGGCTGCTGTCTGTTGTAAAACCTTTGGACACTTACAGAAACTGTTGCAGAGGTTGGAAAGTTTGAAAAGTGACGGATCCCAGACAAAAAAGTGGGGCCTAATGGGGTCATGTGGACGCATTAACATTTTTCAGTCATTTTTCTTTTTCCCACACGGGGGGAACCCATTCCAGCAGATGTTTTGTGCCTTGGGGTCCATGTGTGTTTCCGTGTTGACGCCTGCCCCCTGGCCTGCCTCAAAAGCAAACGGCTGAAGATACAGAGCTGGCCTGGCCACTGCCGTCTTTCTGATCGCCTGCGAAGTGCATGACGAAATTTTGAAAGGAAGCCATGCTCAAGCTAAAATGGAGCAGGGTAGTGAAGGGAAAGCATTGCCCAACTGCCCACTTTTGCAAAAAAGACGGGGAGGGCCAGGGGGGACCCGTATGTGGACAGAGTTTTGCTTTGGGCTGTGCAAACCTTTCGCACACCCCCATCGCAAAGGGGTGCGTCGACATTGAACAGGGGAACACTATAAATACCCCTTTCTATTCGTCACTTAGAAGCTGACCAGAGTTTGGAAACCGAAGGGGGGGAATCAACAGGAACAGGCGCCCAAAATGTCCCTTTTGGGGAGAGCAGTAGCCCATCCAAACACACCAAAACAAGCAGCAAAATCCCCGGAGCGCCGCTTTGGCTAAAACCGTGGCCTCTGAGGCTGCTTTGAACAAAGTTCCCCTCTCACACATCATCAGAGCATGCGCTGAGGGTTTTCCATCTTCCTCCCACAAAGCACCGGGTGAGACCTCAGTCACGGAGTCTGGTCCAGTGTGAATGCTTCTGTGCTGGCGGTTGTCACAGCCTTCCTGAAAAACGCGGCCCAGAGCAACAGGAGCTGCACAGGTGGTGGAGTACTCCTGGTGCTGTTGAAGGACCTCCCTGACTCCTTCTCAGGCGACGAGCGCTACGTATCTCCGAAGACCTGAGCGCCTTTTGTTCCCTTCCCCAGTCCGTCTTTGATTCTTGGAGCAGCAGCGGTTCCGGCGTGGCCAACACCAGCGGGAAATGCCGTAAAAGGCCGTGATGAGACTGGCGGAGATCCAAGGATGGATCCAGTCGTCGCTTGATGCCCATATTATCACAGTTAGGAAACTCCGCAGTCGCAAATCTGAACACACTAAAAGGATACTGTTAGAAACTGGGCCCTATTCAAGATTTCTGCCGAAATGGATGGACATGATATTTTCCACTTTCACAAATCAAATATTTTTGCATGGGGTTTCACAAAGAATAAAAAGCAACACCAAAGAAAGAAAGAAATTGAATAAATAGTAAGTCTGAGCAGCAAAACGAACGAACAAACAAATAAACAAACCATTGTACCAACCTAGCTGAAATTTCCGTGCAGGAGGAATGGGAAATCCCCACCCCCACCTCCACCCTTCATCCTTCTCTCTCTCTCTCTCTCTCTCTCTCTCTCCTCTCCTCTCCTCTCTCTCTCTCTCCCTCCTCTCCTCTCTCTCTCTCTCTCTCGTTCACAAGCAGATATACCGATTGAAGAAAAACGGTATTTTATCAAATTGTGTATCATACATAAGAAGTTGAATGTTGAAGTTGGTCGTCTTGCTGATGTCCGTATTCAGCAATTGTCTCTTATAAGCCTTTTCATTTTTGAATGTACAATGGTTTAAACCATTGCTGTATTATGCTGTCCAATTTTGTGTTGGAGGGCATAATGTTCAGATGTACTTGGCATGCAGTTGCCTATTTGTGTATATGATATGAATGTGCAAGTGTGCATGTGCACGCGCAGTTATTTAAACAAATCGCTGATGAATCGGTCAGTAAATATATAACTATTAAGCCTGCTATAACTACTTAGCCTGCTGTATTTGAATGTGTCCTGTAGACCTATTGGTTGTTGCAGTCTATTTCAATG
>JAMYXO010004351.1:0-17649 GCA_033310375.1 Conus canariensis | reverse complement strand
TAACCCAACCCATTAAAAAAATAAGTTTAAAAAAGAACTAACCCTGGGGTTTAAAAAAACCAACCATTGAAATCACTAACAGTAACTGAAAAAAAAAATCAATAGGGGTATAGAAAAATCTAAAAAACACCTAATTCACACACGATGAAATAAATTTCACTTCTTTTAGGAAGTAAAAAAATATTGGGGGGGGAACATCACGAAAAAGAATCTTCATATTATCTGCAGTTAAATTTTCCTTCTAATGTTTATAAATCCCAGCATCTAAAAGAATTGTTGGACAGATAGGGGGGACTATCACGGCAACACAGAAAATGCGGGTTTCCCCTTCAAAAAAAAAAAAACGAATGAAAAAAAAAATAGGAGACCCTCTCAATCACACAATATGTTTCTCCCTTTCGACCCCCAGCGGGTCATGGGAGTGTTTTTTTAAAAAATCTGGGCGTATTTGACGAAGCTTTTTTTTTTTTTCTTGGAGGTTTCCACTCCTCCCCCCATAAAAGAATTGACAACAAAGCTATTTTGCTTTTTTAGATTAAAAGATGGACAAGCCGTTTTAGGGGGGGACAAGGGGGGACCCCCTTTTAGAAAGTGATCCCCCCTTTTGGGGTTGCCTCTAAAACCCCCCACATGACCGGGCCCCCGGGGGGAAAAAAAAAAAAATCTTCAAAATTTCTGAAAAAAAAATGAAAAAAAAAAACATGGTAAAAAAACTTCAAAAAAGGGCTGGATGTTTTATGTTTCTTGCCCCTATAGCCTCTAAAGCCGAAAGGAATTGGGGGCAAATAAGGAATTTTTCTAGACTGGGACTGCCCAATCAACTCTAAAAAAAAACCAAAAGCAGTGCAGTAAGTTCCGCAGTGTAAATAGTGCTTTCAGAGGGAATGGGTTTTTGGACATTTCTTTCCCCAAGCGGAAAAAAATTTTACGGAGGGGCCCCTACACAAAAATCAACTTTGAACCATCGGTAAAAATAAAATGTTTTTTTTAAAGGTTTTAAAAAACATGTCTAAAAAAAAAAAATTGTTTATAAAAATTTAAAAAAACTGTGTTTTTTTTGCCGCACGGTTTAAAACAAACCTAATTTTTTGGAGACGAAAACGTCCCAAGGGGGTTGTTGAGGAAACTTGGAAAGTCAGAGTGACCCAACATCAAAATTTCCCCCTCCTCCAGAAAAAAGGTGCGAATACGAAAAGGGGGAATACTGGATGGATTCCCCTTTATATTTCTCTTGGAAATGGGGTTCATAACACAGTCTAGGGGGGTTTTTTTGGTTCGAAAAAAAATGTGTGTGAATTTAAAAACTAATTTTTTCTCTTTTAGAGAGGGGAACCCCCTCTCCTGCTCAGCATTTTAGGTATGAAAGGTTTTTAGTACGGAAAGCCCAAGGCACAGGCGAAGACCCCGATGGTGAAAAAAATGGGTCTGGCTTTTAGATACGAGGGTCTGCGGCGCCGTAATGGCTGCCCTAGTCCAATTTGGATGAAAAAATAACGCCCTGTTTAAAAAATGGAGAATGTGCTTTGTTGCACCCAATCCCTATGGGCCATACACGGAGGAATTTTATGGGTTTGAGGCACGATGTTTTAACTTTGAAAAATGGGCTTTTAAAAAGTAAAATTTTGGTTTTAAAGGTAAACCCAGAAATCTGGTTCTGTGAAGCAGGAAAATTTCACCTTTCTATGAAAATTTCTGGTGGCGGAAAAAAAAAATTGTCTGAAATCGTGAAAGTGGATTTCCCCTTGTTTTTAACTGAAAAAAAACTCGAACCCATTTTGGGATTTCCCACTGTGGGGGCTTTATAGACACACAATGGAGTTGGGGGGCTGTACACCAGCAAATGTCTTTTGCAGATGATAAAAAAGGGCAAAAACATCAACAAAAAGAAAAGTTTTAACCTGGTGACAGAATTTTTACAATTTCATTTATTTTTAAAAGGGGGCTGGGGAAAGGATACTGCCCTGTGGAAAACACCCATTTTTTTGCCGTGAATTTCTGACAAAGTTCCCCCCACGGCCCTGGGAAGGATTGTCTGCAAAAAAAAAGTTCTATAAAAACTGGGGATTGCCACGGAAACCCATCCGATGGGGGTTGACAGGTTTTGTCTTCCCCCGTCGTGTCATAGGGCCTTCTCTATGTCAAAAAAAAAAAACGGCAACAAAATCTTTTTTATCTAAAAAAAAGTTTCGAAAAAGGGGTTTTTTCCAATCTGTTTTAAATGGTCCATGGGGGGAGGATGCTTTCTAAAACCACATTTCCTGGCTAAAACCCCATCATTTTTCCAATTTCCCATGAGCCTACATTTACCATTTTTTCCATCCCCTTACAAACAAACTTTTAAGGTATTGGACGTAGTTGGTTGGGGGTTTTAAAAGATCCTTTCCCTGGGCTTTGGGAATGGGGACAATTAGGGGGCCCTTTTCCATGAAACTGGGAAAGACCCAGACGTCCAAAAAAACCTGGGTTATAAAATTTAAGCAGAAGTTAAGACCTGAGTTAGGAAGGGGGTTTTTTAAAAGTTGATAATGTATTTCATTTAAGACGAGGAGCAGAATCATGACACGCCCCGCAAGGGCCCGACTTCATTCATTTTTTGTTAAAGGGCAAGTTGTAGTCTTCTTGATTGGGTGAGGAAAAGTCAAAAACTTTTTTTTTTTTTCTGCTTGCGTTTTAATCTTTAAAAACGGGGGATTTTTTTCAGAGGAGAGTTTTGGGTTTTTATGGGGAAGCTAGCAAGTTGCCACGTTTTTTCCCCGTGATTGGGGTATCATAAGTTTTTTTAAAAGGTGGGTTGAAGGGCAGCTGTTTTGCCCCAATTTTTTTAACAAATCTCCCAGATTTTTTTTGGAAATGTTTGATGTGAGCGAAGAGCAGAAATTTCTCCAAGACACTCGTCTACTTCCTCTACAAAAACCAACCTCGCCTTTGCTTTTTTCCTCTGATAAGATTGAAATTGGGGGGGCCACAGGATGCTGAAAGGAGTAGACGTTGGGCCCTCTTGCGAACGTTGCAAGCATTCTTACAATCTGGTTGTACCATGGTGTTAACCGGGTAGTTTTCGGACCTGGTTTTGTGAGTGGGATGGGTTTTCCTCGCACATGAAACAAAATATTAGTAAAGGACTCCCCTGGATCTTCTGATTGGAAGCGATTTCAGCATCTAGTTTATCAGTTATGGCTGAACGAAAAGAAATCCCAATTAGCCCTTTTAAAAAACAAACATACTGAGGAAAGGAAACAGGTTCCTTCAAAATTGGAGTGAGTATTACAGGGGAAATGGTCCGGCTCCCTGCAGATCATCGTGAACTGACCAATCAAAGTCTAGAACCAATGAAGGATCACAACCTGACAAATCCAAACACGAAAGAGTACCATTTGAAGAATGCAGTTATGTTGGTGATTTGTCTTTTAGGCAACAACAAGTCCAGTTCGTTAAAAGATCTCTTCCAGCATGAGACCCCATGGTGAGGAATATGAGCTACCCCAAGGGGGGAGTGCCGTTGAAGTCTCCCAAAATGAAAAAAAAGGACGCGGAAGCTGATCTATCAGATCAATGACTTGGTTAGATATTGTACCTGAAGGAGGAAAAATAGATTGAACAGAGAGTTAATTTTTTTATTAAAAGTAATCCTGACCGCACAGCTTGTAATGGGGTATTTAATTTAACTTGGCTGAATAATAAAGATCTATGAATAAGAAGGGAAACACTCCCAGTGACACCATGGCCAGTATCTGTAGGTAAAGCAGGAAAACCTACTGAACTAAAGCCTGCCAATGAAAAATGTTGTCCTGGTCTCAACAATGTTTCCTGAGCGCAACAACACTAGAACTGAGGTCAGAACACAACCGCTGGGGTCCTCATATTGGGCATTAATGCCTCTTATATTCCACTGAATAAGGGCATGACAATAAAAAAAAAAAAAAAAAGAAAATTACTCCAGGCCTTGTCCCCATCACCTTCTATCTCCAAAGGAGAAAAAGCGATTGGAAGAAGGCGATGGAGATGCCACCTTCTTGGCTGACGAAGGACGATACTTATTTCCACCCCCAGATGGACGAGGTGGAAGAGGAGGCTTCATCAGAGATCGACTTTAGAGTGTTCCCCGGACAAAAAAAGGCTACTGTGCAGCCTTCCCAGAGGGTCTGGGATTGGAAAAAGGGGGCTCAGCCCCTCGAGGAGTCCGGGGGGAGGTGGATATTGACCCTTCCACCCAAGGGGCACTGTTTGAATTTTGCTTTTTTTTTTTTTCCATTTTCTTTTTTACATGTTGGGCTCCTGTTGCCTGCCGATCAGATGTGACACCCGGGCCCGAAGTTGAAATATCATCTGAACACCAACACTGACCATACTCCCCTTGGCGACATCACATATGACTTGGAGGGAGGACGTCTATTCTCTTTAAAAAAAAAAAAAATGTTCAAAAAAAAACCGGCCCAAACTTGCCCGATTTACAAACGAAACAAATGTTGCCTTTTGGGTTTATCAGGGGGGACATTAACGAATAAAAAAAAATGAAAAAACCCTTTTTCTTTTGACGCTTAATTTCAACTTTGGTTAACCCGAAAGGAAGGGGGGCTTGGGGAAAACCCCTTTTTCCCTCACATAACGGGGAGAGTTGTCGTACAGAAAGTGAAGAAAAGAGTACCTGTGGCACACGGTCTTGGGTCTTTTTTGGGGCCCAGAACCGGTGGCGTGGGTCCACCCGGGAAGCAGTTCCCTCTTTATTTAACTCGGGGAAAGCCTCTCAAATCAAGGCACCTGATGACGCCCTTGTTGAATTCAAAGTTTTGTGAGGTGTCACTTGACTGGCCTGCCAACAATTGGGGCGATTTGAGAAAAACAACCAGAAAGCTTTTGTTTTGCACATTCTTCAAAAAAGAAAAAAACCCTTTTTTTTAGCCGTTTCATTGATTTGGGACGCCGGAGGGGCCCTTTTACTTTTTCTCGGGAATAGCAAACGGATTTAATCCTTCACCCCCCAGAGGGGGCGAGCTCGTCTACACCCCCCATCACCAATCAAGGCCAAAATTTCCAATGCTGTCCTTACTTCTCATCCGAGTCGAGTCCAAGCTGAGTCGAGGAAAAACCCTTTTCCGTTTTTTTTGGAGTGGCCTGGTTTGAGTTTTTAAAGTTTTTCCCCGCCTCCCACCCACCATGGGGTCAAAAAAAGGGGCCGGGGTCAAGGGGAAATCCAACTCTTGCCCCCTCCCGGTTTCAGCAGGGATATACACCAGATGGAACGAACTACCTTTTTTGCCAAGATCGGGGACACACCGCTGGGGACAGCGGTGAACAATTACAAGATTTCCAAAGGCCCACCCAAGAACTACCCGTTGACCCAACCTCCGTGAGGAGCGATTGCAACACGGGCCAAAAGTTTTGCCACCCGTCAAGAGGAGGTCCAAAACCCCCCCCCCCCAAAAGGGGTTTTTGTTGAGAACAGTAGGGCTTCTCAATCACAGGAAAATTCTTTTCCCCCCCCCCCCCCCCCCCCCCCAGGATGCACCGCACGGCAAAAAAACGGTGGGTCTGAAGAAGACCGCAGGAAAAAAGGAGAAGTGTTCCAAAAGAAAGGCTTTGTAGTAAAAAGATTAAAGTAAGATTAAAGACCCGGGTTCAGAAACTAGACAAACAGGGGGCTGGTTTATGGGGGAGATTAAGTTTTAAAAGTTTAAAAAAAATTAAGTCCCGTCAAAGCAAGGTTATCTCAGGATGTCACCCATTTTTCAAACTACCACGATTATTTTAAAAAAAAAGATTTAAAAGAAAACCTTTTACCCAACCCATTAAAAAAAAATTAAAAGAACCCAATCCTAGGATTAAAAAACCCAAACGTTGAAATCACAAAACCGTAATCTGCAAAAGAAAATTTGGGTATAGAAAATCTAAAAAAAACCAAATTTTCACACCGATGAAATAAATTCACTTCTTTTAGGAAGTTAAAAATTTGTCAGGGGGAACACCCGGGAAAAAAAAGAATTTTTCATATTTCTGCAGGTAATTTTTTCCTTTAATGTGTATAAATCCCAGCAGTCTAAAAGAAATGTTGGACAGATTTTCCGATACACAGGCAACACAGAAAAGGGGGGGCTTCCCCTTCAATAAAAACGAATGATTTTAAAAAATAGGCATGACCCGTCCTCAATCAACACAATATTTTTTCCCCCTTTTTCGACCGCCAGCAGCCATGGGAAATTTTTCCTTTAAATCGGACGTATTTGATGAAATTATTGTTTTCTTGGAGGCTCCCCTCCTCCTCCCATAAAGAATTGACATACCAAAAACTTTTTGCTTTTAAAAAGAGGGGTGGTACAAGCGTTTAGAATACGAAGACGGAAAGCCTCTTTAGGGAAAAACTGATCCAACCCCTTCGTTTCCTCTGATCCCCCCCATGAACCCCGGCACCAGGCCCAAAATCCAAAACCCCCTTTAAAAAATAATGAAAAAAACATGGTAAAAAACTTGATAAGAGCCGGGGTGTTTTTTGTTTTTTTTGCTCCTTAGCCTCTAAAGCCGAAAAGAATCTGTGCAAATAAGGAATTTTTTCCCAGACTGGGACTGCCCGATAACTCCAAAGCCAAAAAAATAGTGCAGTAAGTTCCGCGTGTAAAAGTGCTTTCAGAGGGAATGTGTTTTGGACAGTTTTTTCCCCCGAGCTGGAACATTTCCGGGACCCTACACCAACATCGGATTTTTAAAAAACCATCAGTAAAAAAAAAAAACCCACATGTTTTTTAAAGGGGTTGGGGCCACAGTCAAAAAATAATTGTTTAAAAAATTTAAGGAACTCGTGTTCTGTTTGGGGCAGGGTTAAATCAAACCTAATTTTGGGGGGACGAAAAGTCCAAGGAGGTTGTTGAGGAAATTGGAAAAACGTCAGAGATGCCCCCCAACCAATACCGCTCCCCAGAAAAGGAAGGATGCAAATACCAAAAGGGGGGGGGAAAAACTGGATGGCTTTTTTATATTTCTTTGGAAATGAGGATTCATAACACGTCGTAGGCAGGGTTTTTTTTTGGTTCTAAAAAAAAGCTGTGTTGTAATTCAAGCTAATTTTATCTTCTATGAGAGAGGGAAAACTCCCCCTGCCTACATATGGTTTTATAAAGGTTAGTACAAAAAAAAAAAGCGCCAAGGCACAGGCGAAGACCCTGATGGTGAACTGGGCTAGGGACTTTTTAGATACGAGGTCTAGCGGCGCCCGTAAATGATGCTGCCGTATTCCAAAAAACTTGGTCGAACTAACCCCCCTTAAAAGATGGAGAAGTGTGGTTTTGTCTGCACCCCCAAAAACCGTTAAGCCCAAAAACGGAGGGATATGCATGGCTTTGAGGCAAGTTTTTCAACTTTTAATATGGGCTTTAAAAATTCAATTTTTGGTCAAAAGGAAAACCCCCAAAAATTTGGCTTCTGTGACAGCAGGGGAATTTTTAGCCTTAACTATGAAAAATTTCTGGTGGCGGGAAAAAAATCAGAAATTGTGAAAGTGGATGCATCCCTGTTTTAAAAAATTTATGAAAATTTGAAAACCCCCCATTTTCGACTGCCCCGGGTTGGACTTTAAGACCCACAAAAAACTGGAGTTGGCGCTGTACAAACCCAACGTGTCTTTCCAGATGCATTTTTAAAGGGGAAAAAAAACAACAAAAAGAAGCAGTTTTTAACCTTTTTGACAGGGGTTTTTCAATTTCTTTTTTTTATACTAAAAAGGGCTGGGGAAAGGATACTTTTCCCCGTAAAAAAAAAAAAAAACACCCATTTTTCCCGCTATGAATTTCTCAAATGTTTCCCACACGGACCTGGAAGGGGGCCTCCCCCCAAAAAAAAAAAAGTTCTTGAAACACTGGGAGATTGCAAAGGAAACCCTCCGAGGGGGTCGACGGGGGTTCCGTACTTCCACGTGTGTCTAGGCCTTCTCATGTCGAAAAAAAAAACGGCAAAAAAAAACATGCTTTTTTCTAAAAAAGAGTTTCAAAAACAGTGGTTTCCAATTGATAAAAAGGGGTTTCCATGGTAGAGTGATGCTTTCTAAAACCACATTTTTCCATGGCAAAAGCCCTTTCAATTTTCCCAAAATTTCCCACTGAGCCTACCTTTTCCCTTTTTTCCATCCCCTTACAAAAACAAAAATTGTTAAGGCTATTGGGGGCGATAGTTGGTTTGGTTTGAATGATTTCCCGGGGTTCGGAATGGGAACAATTAGGGTTTTTTTCCATGAAGCTGGGAAAAAAACCGGGGACGTAAAAAACCGGTTATAAATTGAAGCAAATGTTAAGACCGAGTCAGGAAGGTGTTTTTAAAGGGTTATTTTTTTTCATTAAAGGGGGACAGGACAGAATAGGGGGAAATTGCCTGCAAGGCAATTTTGGGTTCATTTAGATTAAAGGGGGGAAAAAGTTTTGTAGTCTTCTTGTTTGGGGTGGGAAAAGTCAAGCTTTTTTTTTTTTTTTCTGCTTGCGTTTTGATCTTTAAAAACGCGGTGGTTTTTGATAGGGAAGATTTGGTTTCATGGTGGAAGTAGCAATTTAGCCACAGGTTTGTTTGTCATTGATGAGTGACATCAAGTTTTTAAATGGTGGATTGGAAAAGGGCAGTTTCTTGCCCCTTTTTTTTTTTAACAACTCCCCAGATTTTTTTTCTTGGATATGTTTGATGGGGGGGGGAAAAGAGAAAAAAATTTTCAAAAAGAAACCGTCTACTTCCTCTAAAAAAAAAAACCTGCCTTTGCTTTTTTTCCTCTGATAAGATCAAACTTTGGGGGGGCCACAGGATGCGAAAGGGACTGAAAACTTTTGGGCCCCTTGCAAATGTTTGAAAAGCATTCTTACAATCCGGTTTAAAAAAAAACCAGGTGTACCAGGTAATTGGGACCTGGTTTTGTGAGGGGGGATGGTATCTTCGCAATGATAACAAAAATTTAAAAGGACTCCGCGGGGATTTTTGATTGGAAGACGTTTTCAGTTTCTGGGTTTTCATTTTATGGCTGAACGAAAAGAAATCCCAATTAGCCCTTTTAAAGCCAAAAAAAAAAAAAAAATTTTAAAAAAGGGAGGGGGGAAAGGGGGGAATCAGGTTCATTAAAAAAAAAAAACCGGGAAAAAAAGGGGAAAAAAAAAAAAAAGGGTTTTTTCAGGGGGAAAAAAAATTTTTGAAAGCTCCCCATAGGGGCCCCGGGGGGGTTAAAGGGGGGGATCCCAAATTAAAAAAAAAAAAAAAAAAAGGACGGGGAAGCTGACTATTAGATAAATGACTTGTTGTTTTAGATATTGACCAGAAGGGAGGACAGTAAATTGAAAGAGAGTTTTGTTTTTTTGAAAGTAATCCTGGCTGCAACAGTTGTAATGGGGTATTTAAGTTAACTTGGCCTGAATAACAAAGATCTGTGTAAAAGGGAAAACACCCCCAGGGGACCCATCCCCCAGTATCTGTTGGTAAAGCAGGAAAAAAACCTACTGAACTAAAGCCTCCCAATGAAAAATGTTTCCGGGTTTTCTCAACAATGTTTCCTGCAGCGCAACAACACTAGGTTTGAGGTCAGAACACAACCGTGGGGGGGCCCTTTTGGGCATTAATGCCTTTAAATTTTTACTGAATAAGGGCCATGAAATAAAAAAAAGAGAAAAAAATTATCCTTTCTCTTTGTCCTCATAAAACCTTCTATTCCAAAGGAGAAAAGCGATTGGGAAGAAGGGGCGAGGGAGATCCCCCCTTTTGGGGCTGACGAAGGGGGCGATACTTATTTCCATCCCCAGATGGACGAGGGGGAAGGGAAAGCTTCATCAGGGTTTCGACATCTGGAGTTTTTCCCCAGACAAAGGGGCTACCTGTGCAGCCTTCCCAGGGGTTGGGATTGGAGGAAGGGGGGCTCAGCCCCTCGAGGGTGGGGGGGGAGGTGGATATTGACCTCCCCCCCCAAGGCACGTTTGGAGTTTGCTTTTTTTTTTCCATGTCTTTCTGTACATGTTGAGGCCCCCTGTTGCGTCTGCCGGGTCATGTGCTACAGCCGGCCCAAAGGTTGAACAGTTCAGTCTGAACACCGCACTGATCTGCTCCCCTTGGCGAAAATCAGCATATGACTTGCTGAGGGAGGACTGTTATTCTGCACAATTTTCCTTTTGGGCCTAAAAAGAAAAAATTTTCGATTCCTGTGCGTCCCTTTTCTGGATCTCGAATCGGTTTTTGCGCCAGACGGGGACAGTCCTTTTTGAAAAAACGGGAGGTTCCCTTTACATTTTTTGCCAGGGGCGGACAACCCCACACGGCCCTTCATGCACTTTTTTTGAGCATTGCCACACGCCTCCTTTCTGTCCCCTGCCCTTAAATTTCCATATTTTTGGCCATTTAAAGCATCGCAAAGGTGAAGGAATGAAATAGAGGGGGGGGGAAAACCCCCTCAAAAATCCGCCTTCACCACACGGGAGAGTTTTGTACAGAAAGTTAAAAAAAAGTATCTTTTGGCCAGGGGTTTTTGATCTTTTCGGCAGAACCGGTGAAGTGGTCACACCCTGGGAAGCCGTTCCGTCTTTATTTCTAACTGGGGAAAGCCTTTAAATCCGCACTGATGAGCCCTTGCTTGAATTCAATGTTTTTCGAGGGGGTCATCTGTTTGGGGCCTGTCAATCAATTCGCGACTTGAGAAGCAATCAAAATTGCTTTTGTTTTGCACATTTTCAAAAAGGAAAACCTTTTTTCGTACCCTTTTCATTGATTTGGGTACGCCGGAAAGAGCCCCCTTACCCCCTCAAAAAATAGCAAAAGGACTAAAATCCATTCACCCCCACAGAGGGGGGGCGAGCTTCGTCCACACCCCCATCACCAACCAAAAAAAAGGAAAAAAACCCAAAATTGTGTCCTTATTTCGTTACCCGGGTCCGGCCCAATTGAGCCTGGGGAAAATTTCTTTTCCGCTTTTGTTGGGTGACCATGTTTTTGATTTTTTTAAAATTTAACCCTGCTACCCACCCACCATGGAGTCCATCAAGGGGCCCGGGTAAAGGGGGAAAAATCCAGCTCTTGCCCATCCAGGTTTCAGCAGGGATATCACCAGATAAAAAACATAAAACCTTTATTCCGCCAAGATCATGAACACCGCCGGGGGGGACAGAGGGGAACATTACAAGGTTTCCAAAGGCCCAGCCAAAAACTCCCCAGTTTGAAACCCAACTCCAGTGAGGCAGCGATTGACTTTTTAACACGGGCCAATGTTTTTCCACCCGTCTTGGAGGCCCGAGCCAAAGTGATGTGTTGGAACAGCAGGTTCCTCAATCCCCGGGGACCCCTCTTTTCCCCCCCACTTACAGGACGCACCGCGCGGCAAAACGGTGGGTTCTGAAGAAGACCGCAGGAAAAGAAGAATTTTCCAAAGAAAGGTTGTGTAAAAGATTAAAGTACAGAGTAAAGAGCCGGGGTAGGCGGAAACTAACAAACAGAGGCTGCGTTTCTGGGGGGGAGACTTTAGGGGGGAAAAAAAAAGAGATAGTAAAAGAACAGTAGGCAGAAAAAAAAAGGAAAAAATAAAAAAAAAAGGGGTGGGTCAGGGTTAGTCGAGAAAAAAAACCCCCCGCCCCGAGAAGGCCGGCCCCTGGGGGCGTTTTTTGGGGGGGGGGACCTTTATGGGGGGAAAAAGATAGTAAAAACCGGTAGGCAAAAAAAGGAAAGATAAGAAGAAAAGGGGTGGGGGGTTTTAGGTTAGTCGAGAACACGTCCCCCCCCCGAGAAAAAGGGCCCGGGCCCCGGGGGGGGGGAAAATGGGAGAAGGGGACCTGGGAAGAGGGAAAAAAGGGGGAGAAAAAATTGGAGAGGGGAACTGGGGAAGGGATGCAGGGGGGGGCGGGGAAAATGGGGGGAAAAGGGGGGAAAGGGAAGGGGAACGGGGAGAAAAGGAAAAGGGAAGAAGAGATGCGGGAAGGGGGGCTGGCAGAACGAAGGGAGAAGGAAATTGGTAGACGGGGAATGGGGGAAGGGATGCGGGGAAGGGGAATGGGAGAAGGGAACCCGGGAAAAAAGGAATGGGAGAGGGAAATGGGAAAGGGATGGGGGGGAAGGGAACTGGAAGAAGGGGGCCTGGGGGAAGGGACCCGAGAGAAGGAAAAATGGGGGAAGGGGGAACGGGGAAAAAGGGAAAGGGAATGATGGGAAAAGGGGGGAAATGGGAGAAGGGGAACTGGGAAATGCATGCAGGGAAGGGGGGCCCGGGGGAAGGGAACTGGGAAAACGGATGCGCGGAAGGAATGGGGGGAAGGGGAACTGGAAGAAGGGGGAAATGCGAGAAGGGACCTGCGAGAAGGGGGCCTGGGAGAAGGGACCTGGCAAAGGGAACTGTGAGAAGGGATGCCGGGGAAGGGAAAAAGAAAGAAGGGGAAAGGGAAAAAGGGAGCAGGGAAGGGAATGGGGGGAAGGGGAAAAAAAAAGGGGGGGAAAGGGGTGAGGGGAAGGGGGAATGGGAGAAAGGGAAAATGGGAGAAAGGGGGAACTGGGAGAAGGGATGCGGGGGGAAAGGGAAAAATTGGGGGAAAAGGGGAATGGGGGAAAGGAACTGGAAAGGAATTTGGGGGGAGGGAATTGGGAGAAGGGAACTGAAAAAAAGGGACCTTGGAGAAAGGACCAGGGAGAAGTGGAGAATGGAACTGGGGGGAAAAGGGGTGCAGAGAAGGGGGGGAACTGGGAGAAGGGGGAAATGGGGGGGGGGAATGGGGGAAAAGGGATCAGGAGGAAAAAAAGGGGGAAGGGAAGGGGGGAAGGGAACTGGAAGAAGGGAACAGGGGGGAAGGGATACGGGAAAGGGAAAAGGGAGAAGGGGGGCTGGGAGAAGGGAAAAGGGGAGGGGGGATCAGGGAAGGTAACTTGGAGAAGGAAATGGGGGGAGGGGGAATGGGGGAAGGGGGTCCGGAAAGGGAACGGGAGAAGGGGGTGCAGGGAAGGGAAAAATGGGAGAAGGGGAAAAAAGGGGGGAAGGGGAACTGGGGAGAAGGGATGCGCGGAAGGGAAAATTTGGGGAAGCGAACTGGAAAAGGGAACTTGGAAAGGAAAAAATGGGGGGGAAGGGATGCGCGAAAGGGGAAATGGGGGGGAAGGGAATTGGAGAAGGGAAAAATGGCAGAGGGGGTGCGCGGGGGAAGGGGAAAACTGGGAGAAGGGGGCTGGAGAAGGGAACTTGGAGAAAGGGATGGGCGATAGGAATTGGGAGAAAAGGGAACGGGAGAAGGGGGAAATGGGAAAGAGAACTGGGGGGAAGGGGTGCAGGGAAGGGATCTGGGAGAAGGGAACGGGGAAAGGGGGGACTGGTAGAAGTAATTTGGGAGAAGGGCCCTGGGAAAAAAGGGGGGGAAACCGGGGAGAGGGAACGGGGAGATGGGAGGGGGCATGGGAAATTTTGGGAAAAAAGGAAGGGGAAAAGGGGAAATGGGAGAAAGGAACTGGGAGAAGGGAGGGGGGAAGGGATCGGGGGAAAAGGGAAAAAAAACGGGAGAAGGGCCTGGGAAAGGGGATTGGGAAAGGGTGGGAAAGGGGGGTTTTTGCGGGGGAAAGGGGGAAAAAGGGGGAAAGGGGGAACTGGAGAAGGGGGGATGCGGGAAAGGGGAACTGTAAAGGGAACTGGAGAAAGGGAAATGGGAAAAAATGGAAGGGGGAACTGGGGAAAGGAATTGGGAGAAGGGACCGGGGAAGAAGGGAATGGGAGAAGGGAACTGGGGGAGGGGGAAAGGAGAACAAAGGAAAAGGGAAAGGGAACTGGGAAAAAGGGGATGGAAGGGAAAAAAAACGGGGGGGGGAGGGGCCGGAAGGGAACTGGAGAAGGGGGAAAATTGGGAGAGGGAAAAATGGGTGAGAATGGGGGAAGGGAAGGGGAGAAGGGGAAAAAAAAAAAACGGGGAGAAGGGTGGAGAAGGGGAAGGGGGGAAAAAGGGAAGGGGGAGGGGGAACTGGAAAGGGATTGGGGAAAGGGAACTTGGAAAAGGAACTGGGAGGGGGGGAACTGGGAGAAGGATTGGGAAGGGAAAACTGGGAGAGGGAACTGGGGGAAGGGAAAAATTAGGGGAAAGGGGAAGGGGGGGGGAAAAGGGAAAAACTGGGGGAAGGGGGACCGGGGGGAGAAGGGAACTTGGGGGGAAGGGATTTTGGGGAAAAGAAATGGGAAAGGGAAACTGGAGAAGGAAGGGAAAGGGATGGGGGAAGGGAAGGGGGAGAAGGGAACGGGGAGAAGGGGAAAAAAAGGGGGGAAAGGGGAAAAAACTGGGGGAAAAGGGTTTGGGGGGGAAAAGGGGAATTGGGAAAAGGGGGGGAAAAATGGAAAAAAGGAACTGGGAGAATAAAATGGGGGAAAGGAGGGGGGAAAAGGGAACGGAAAGGAAAAAAAAAAAAACGGGGAAAGGGGAAAAACGGGGGAGAAAGGGGAATGGGAGAAGGGATTGGGAAAGAAGGGGGGAAAAGGGAAACGGGGAAAAGGGATTCGGGAAGGGAACTGGGAGAAAATGGGGGGGAAGGGAAAAACTGGGGGAAGGAGCGGGGGAAAAACCCCTGGAGAAGGGAACGGGAGGGGGGTTTGGGAAAAGGGATGAAGGAAAGGAACTGGGAGAAGGGAACTGGAGAAGGGAAAACGGGAAGGGAAGGGGATGGGCCGGGAGGGGACCTGGGGGGGGAGGAAAAAGGGACCGGGAAAAAGGGGAAACTGGGGGAAAGGGAAAAAGGGGAAAAAAGGGAACCTGGGAAGGGATTGGGGAAGGGAAAAATGGAAGAAGGGAAAAATGGGAAAAGGAAACTGGTAGAAGGGAAGGGGAAAAACTGGGAGGGAATGGGAGAAGGGTTGGGGGGGAAAGGGGGGGGAAGGGAAAAAACGGGAGAAGGGAAAATGGGAGAAGGGATCGGGAGGGAACTGGGAGGGAGGGAAAAAACTGGGAGAAAGGGTTGGGGGGGGAAGGGAAAAAGGGGGAAAAAGGGGGAAGGGGGGGGAAGGGAATGGGGAGAAGGGTTTTTTTGGGGAAAAGGGGAAAACGGGGGAGAAGGGGGGGAAAGGGGGGGGAAAGGGGAAAATGGGGAGGGATGGGGAAGGGGAAGGGGGGGGGGAACTGGGAAAGGGATGCGGGAAAAGGACTGGGAGAAGAAACTGGGAGAAGGGATGCGGGGGAAAAAAGGGAAAAACGGGGAAAAGGGAACGGGAAAAGGAACGGGGAAAAGATCCCGGGGAAAGGAACTGGGGAAAAAGGGAAATGGGGAAAGGGGGAACGGAAAGGGGGGTGCGGCGAAGGGAAAAAAATGGGAGAAAGGGATGAGGGGAAAAGGGAAAATGGGGAAAGGGGGGGGAAAGGGAAAGAAGGGGGGAAGGGAAAGAAGGGGAATTGGGAGAAGGGAATGGGAAAAAGGAAAAAAAAATGGGGAAAGGGGGAACTGGGGAAAGGAAAAAATGGGAAAAAAATGGGGAAGGGAATTGGGAGAAGGGAAACTGGGGGGAGGAATGGGAGAACTTAAAAGGGAAAACGGGAGAAAAGGGATGCCGGGAAGGGAATGGGAGGAAAAGGGAGGGGGAAGGGAACTGGGGAAGGGAACTGGGAGGGGGGGGAAATGGTTAGGGAAGGAACTGGGAAAAGGGGGATTGGGAGGGGAGGGGGGGAATGGAGAAGGGAATGGGAAGGGGAAACGGGGAGAAGGGATGGAGGGGGGAAAATTAGAGAAGGAAGGGGGGAAGGGAAAAAATGGGAAAGGAAGGGAAAAACTGGGAGGGGAAAATTGGGAGAAGGGAACTGGAGGGGGGGAAATGGGGAAGGGATCGGAAAAGGGAACTGGGGAAAACCTGGAAAAGGGAACTGGGGAAAAGGGAAAAAAAAAAAACTTGGAGAAGGGTGGGAAAACGGAAAAAGGGAAAACTGGGAGAAGGACGGGGAAAAGGGGGAGAAAAGGGAAGGGGGGAAACGGGGAGAAGGGGGGGGGGAAAACGGGGGGAAAAAGGAAATGGGGGAAGGAAAAAATTGGGAGAAGGGGGGGGGGAAAAAGGAAAAAACGGGAGAAAGATGCCGGAAAGGAACGGGGGGAAAAGGGAAATGGAAAAGGGAACTGGAAAGGGGAAAACGGGAAGGGAAAACTGGGGAAAGGGGATGACCGGGGGGGGAAAGGAAAAACCGGGGAAAAAGGGGACCTGGGAGGGAATGGAAGAAGGAATGGCCGGGAAGGGAACTGAGAAGGGAAGGGGGAAAAGGGGAACTGGGAAAAAGGGGGAAAAACTGGGAAAAAGGAACGGGGAGAAGGGATAAGGGAGGAACGGGGAAAAGGATGCGAAAAGGGGGGACGGGAAAGGGATGGGGAAGGGGGGGAAAAGGGGGGGAGAAAAAAAAAAAAACTGGGAGAAGGATGGGGGGGGAACGGGAAAGGGGAAACGGGGAGGGGGGGGGGAAAACGGGGAAAAGGGGGAAGGGGAACTGGGAGGGGGGAAATTGAGAAGGGTGGTAGAAAAGGGGGATGGGCGGGAAAGGGAATGGGGAAGGGAAAGGGGGAAAATGGGGAAAAACTGTGAGAGGGGTGCGGAAAGGGGAAAAAAGGGAGAAGGAAACTGGGAAAAGGGGGAACTGGGGAAGGGAAGGGGGGAAAAACGGGGGAAAAGGGGAGGGGGAAAAAAAGGAGAAGGGGGGGGGGGGGGGGGGGAAACGGGGGAAAAGGAGGGGGGGGAAGGGGAGGGAAAAGGGAAAAAACTGGGAGAAGGGAAAAACGGGAGAAAAAACAGGGGGAAGGAAAGGGGAGAAGGGATGCAGGGAAGGGAATGGGAGAAAGGAATGCGCGGAAGGGAACTGGGAAAAGGGAAAAGGGGAAAAGGGAATGGGAAAAGGATGTGGGGAAAAGGGAAAATGGGGGGGAAGGGAAAACTTGGAAAAAAGGGAATCGGAAAGGGGAAAATGGGAGAAGGGAACTGGGAAAGGGGATGGGGGGAAGGGAAAGGAAAGGGGAACTGGGGGGGAAGGAAAAGGGGGGAAGGGAAAAGGGCGGGAAGGGAACTGGGGAAGGGAAAACTGGGAAAAAAAGGGGGGAAAAAACGGGAGGGAACGGGAGAAATAAAGGAAGGGGGAGGAAGGGGGATTTGGGGAAAAGGGACTGGGAGAAGGAATTGGGGAAGGGAACTGGGAGAAAAGGGGAATGGGAAAGGGGGGATGCAGGGGAAGGGAACGGGGGAGGGGGGAAAACTGGGGGAAAGGGGCAGGGAAGGAACTGGGAAAAAGGAATGGGAAGGGATTGGGGAAAAAAGGGTGCAAGGAAGGAACGGGAGAAGGGAAAACTGGGAGAATGGATTGGGGGGGGAAAGGAGGTGAAGAAGGGAACGGGAAAAAGGAAAGGGGGGGAAAAGGGGAGCGGGGGAAGGGAACTGGGAGAAGGGAATTGGGGAAAAGGGGGAAGGGGGAGAAGGGGTGAAAGGAAAGGGGGAAAAAAAACTGGGAGAAGGATGCGGGGAAGGGGGTGGGGGGAAGGGGAATGGGAGAAGGGGAACGGGAAAAAGGGGAGCAGGGAAGGGAACTGGGGAAAAGGGGGAAGGAAAAAGGGAATTGGGAAAAGGGGGAAAAAAAGGGAAGGGGGGAAAGGGGGGGGGGGAAAAACTGGGAGAAGGGAGCGGGGGAAGGGGAAAAACTGGGAGAGGGGGGGGGGAGAAGGGAAAAGGGGGGAGGGAGAGGGGAC